>JAUMJK010000189.1:0-199728 GCA_033558105.1 Coccyzus lansbergi | reverse complement strand
CTTGTCCCCCTCCCTGTGTCCCACGTGTGTCCCGAGTTGGTTTTGTTTCCCCAAAACTGCCACAACTTCTGCTTTCGGGGAGGGGGAGGAGGAACGACACCCACGGGGGGGGAAGCACAGAGCAGGGGGAGCACCCATGGGTGCTCAGGGACAGCCGCTCACCCGTGGCACGAGCTGAGAGGCCTCAGCCCTGCGTGTCTCACACTCATCCATGTGATGAGCTGCAAGGTCTCGGCCCTGCGTGTCACACACTCACCCATGTGATGAGCTGCGAGGGCTCGGCCCTGTGTGTCTCACACTCATCCATGTAATGAGCTGCAAGGTCTCGGCCCTGCATGTCTCACACTCACCCGTGTGACGAGCTTCGAGGGCTTGGTCCTGCATGTCACACACTCACCCATGTGATGAGCTGCGAGGGCTCAGCCCTGTGTGTCACACACTCACCTGTGTGATGAGCTGTAAGGCCTCAGCCCTGTGTGTGTCGCACTCACCCGTGTGATGAGCTGTGAGGTCTCAGCCCTGCGTCTCGCACACTCACCCATGTGATGAGCTGCTCACTCTCAGCCCTGAGTGTCACACACTAACCTGTGTGACGAGCTGTGAGGGCTCAGCCCTGCGTCTCGCACACTTACCCATGTGATGAGCTGCGAGGGCTCAGCCCTAGCGTATGTCACACTCACCCGTGTGATGAGCTGTGAGGTCTCAGCCCTTCGTCTCGCACACTCACCCATGTGATGAGCTGCAAGGGCTCAGCCCTGTGTGTCACACACTCACAAGTGTGACAAGTTGCGAGGACTAGGCCCTGCATGTCACACACTCACCTGTGTGACGAGCTGCAAGGGCTCAGCCCTGTATGTCTCACATTCACCCGTGTGATGAGCTGCGTGGGCTCAGCCCTGTATGTCGCACACTCACCTGTGAGACGAGCTGCGAGGGCTCAGCCCTATGTGTCACACACTCATCTGTGTGACAAGCTGCGAGGGCTCAGCCCTGGGTATCTCACACTCACCTGTGTGATGAGCTGTGAGGGCTCAGCCCTGCATGTCACACACTCACCTGTGTGACGAGCTGCTCACTCTCAGCCCCTCGTCCCCAGCCCATGGACCCTCCCTCACGCCGCGTGCGCCTGCGTCCCTGGCTCGTGGCCCAGGTGAGCAGCGGCCGCTTCCCGGGGCTGCACTGGTTGGACCCCGAGCGGCGCCGCTTCGCCATCCCCTGGCTCCATGCCACCCGACATCCCGGAGCACCCCCCGACTCCGACACCGTCTTCAAGGTGAGGGGGACGTGGGGACAATGAGGGACACAGTGAGGGACGTGGGGATGAGCTGGGTTGGGGACATAGGGAGGGGGAAGATGGGGTGACGAGGTTTTTCAGGGATGAGGGGGGTAGGGGACATGGGGTGATGGGGGGACCTGGAGGATGTGGAGTCAGGAGTTGAGGTGATGTGGGACGTGGAACAGGGTACGAGGGTGACACGGAGTGGGGAAAAATGGGATGGGGACAACAGGGGGACATGGGATGGGGCAGTGAGGTGACGAGAGGGAGATGGGGTGGGGAGACATGGAGGTGGTGGATGAGTTGATGGAGGGACATGGGATGGAGATGAGAGGGAGGGTGACAAGGGGTGGGGTGAGGGACACAGGGATATGGGATGAGGGTGATGGGGACACAGGGGTGGGGGTGCCAGGGGAACCTGGGGACGAGGATGGAGTGACAAGGAGGACATGGAATGGGGGTGATGGGGACACATGGGAGGGGGGGACAAGTAGGAGAGAGGGGGGTGGGGGGTGGGGGTTAGGGGATGGAGGGGATGGGGTGATGAGGGACGAAGGGCACGAGAGGTGGGGGAAGATGGGGATGTGGGGAGGGGTGATGGAGGGACATGGGACAGGGAGGATGAGGGGGATGTGGGGACCTGGGGACTCCGAGTGCTGGGGTTCTTAGGGATCTGGGGGTTCTGGAGGTCTGAGCATGCAGGGGGTTGTCTCCCTTGGGTGCCGCGTGACTTGATGATCGGGGGGTGCTGAGTGCCTTGGGGTGCTGAAGGTCTGAGGGTGGTCTGGGGTGTCTAGGGGTCCTGGATGCCAGTTCCCGTGGGTACTGGGGATCTTGGGGTGCTGGATGCTGGGGATCAGGGGGTGCTGGATGCTGAGGGTCTGGGGATGCTGGGTGTATGGGGGTGCTGGGTGCCTGCTCCCATGGGTGCTGAGGATCTGGGTGTGCTGGGAGCCTGTGGGGGCTGGATGCCAACTCCTGTGGGTGCTGAGGGTCTTGGGATGCTGGGAATCTGGGCGTACAGGGGATCTGGGGGTGCAGGGTGCTGGTCCCATGGCTGCTGGGAGGTGTGGGGGTCTAGGGGGTGCTGGGTGGCAACTGCCATGAGAGCTGTGGGTCTAGGGGTGTTGGAGGTCTCAAGGTGCGGAAGATCTAGGGGTTCCGGTACCTTGGGGTGCTGGGGATCTTGGGTCCGTGAGTGCCGTGTGGCCTCCCACGAGTGTCCCCACAGGCCTGGGCGCGGGACACGGGTCGGTTCCGTGAGGGCCGTGACGCCCCAGACCCCGCGCGCTGGAAGGCGACGCTGCGCTGCGCCCTCAACAAGAGCCGCGAGTTCCGACTCATCCTGGACGGGCCTCGTGCGGCACCCCCAGTGCCTTATCGGGTGTACGAGCTGTGCCAGGGGGCGGCAGGTATGGGCACCCCAAAACCCAGCACTGCTGGGTATATGAGTCATAGAATCATAGAACAACCAGGTTGGAAGAGACCCATCGGATCATCGAGTCCAACCATTCCTATCAAACACTAACCCATGTCCCTCAGCACCTCATCTACCTGTGCCTTAAACACCTCCAGGGAAGGTGAATCAAAGCTGTGCTGGGGGGGGAGATAGGTATGGGATACCCCAAAACCCAGCACCCACACAGCCCCAGCACCCTATGAGGTACCAGCACCTCATCGAGACACCAGCACCCCACGAAGTCCCCAGCACCCCAGCTTGTCTCTCTCTCTGCAGATGAAGCAGCCGAGGACGAATACGACTGTGGTGAGGAGGAGGATGTCAGCCAGGTACCTGAGAGGGGTTGGGGGGAACCCCCAAACCAGGGGCACCTCGGGGGAGGGTCCCTGCCCCCATAACCACTGCTCTCCCCTCCCCAGCTCCAGAAGATGACATCTCTGAGCATCACTGGTGAGTGAGGGGTGTTGGGGGGGATTGGGTGGATTGAGGGTGCGGGCTGCACCCACACGGTGGGTTTGGGGGGGGTGGCTGGGGGGCCGTGGGCACCTTCCGACCTCTCGCTGTGCCCCAGACACCCAGCACAGAGGGGACCTGCTGCCCCCCTACCCCTGGCCCAAGGAGGAGCCGCCCTTCAGCAGCGGCTGCCCCCTGGCACCCTTCGCGCCACCCCCTCCGGTGCTGCTCCCTGGGGAGGTGGGGGGCACCCACGGCCCCCCCGAGCTGCCCTCCACGGCCCTCGCCAAGCCGGGGCCCCCCCTGGCTCCCCCGGCCGCCTGCCCGCTGGTACCCGCAGAGCAAGTGATCCCCAACCTGCTCATCAGCCCCAACATGCTGCCTCGTAAGGATGGGGGAGGGGGCAGCGGGGTAGGGGTGAGGGTCCTGGGCAGCCAGGGAGCGTGTGGGGTGGGCACTGGTGTGGGGTGGCCGGACATGGGGGGGTGGCCATGGCTGTGGGGAGGTCACGGGGTGGCCATGGACTTGACCTTGACTGTGGGGTGGCTGGATGGAGGTGGCCATAGGGTAGGTGGGGGTGGCCATGGGGGTGGCTGGATGGGGGTAACCGTGAGGGTGGCTGGATGGAGGTGACCATGAGGGTGGCTGGATGGGGGTGGCCATGGGGGTGGAGTGGCTGGATGGAGGTGGTTGGATGGGGGTGACCATGGGGGTGGCTGGATGGAGGTGACCATGGGGGTGGCTGGATGGGGGTGACCATGGGGGTGGCTGGATGGAGGTGGCCGTAGGGTAGGTGGGGGTGGCCATGGGGTGGCTGGATGGGGGTGACCATGAGGTTGGCTGGATGGAGGTGACCATGAGGTTGGCTGGATGGGGGTGACCATGAGGGTGGAGTGGCTGGATAGGGGTGGCCGTGGCTGTGGGGTGGTCATGGGGGTGTCTGGACAGGGGGGACCATGACATGGTCCCCGTCAAGCCGCTTACACCCGTCCCTCCGGCAGTGACCGACCTGGAGCTCAAGTTCCAGTACCGAGGCCGCCAGGTCTGTACCCTCACCATCAGCAACCCCCACGGCTGCCGCCTCTTCCACAGCAGCCTGGAGCCCACGCAGGAGCAGGTGGAGCTCTTCGGGCCTCTGACGCTGGAGCAGGTTCGCTTCCCGGCCACCGACGCCATCCCCAACGAGAAGCAGCGCTTCTACACCCACCAGCTCCTGGACGTGCTGGACCGTGGGCTCATCCTGGAGCTGCAGGGCCAGGACCTCTACGCCATTCGCCTCTGCCAGTGCAAAGTCTTCTGGACGGGGCCCTGCGCCTCCCACCACGCCGGCCCCAACCCCATCGAGAGGGAGAAGAAGACCAAGCTCTTCAGCCTGGAGGGGTTTCTCAACGGTGAGAGGAGGTGGGGGGTGGTCCCTGCACCCCTGGGGGACGATGGATGGGATGGGAACACACCAGGAAGCACGTGGGGACCGGGTGGGATGGAGGGGACAATGCTGGGGACACCAGGCAGCACGTGGGGACCTGGTGGGATGGGCAGACCACACTGGGGTTGGTGGGGGAGAAGCTCCTGTCGGGGGACACCAGGTGGCATGTGGGGACTTGACACTGGGCAACTGCACTGGGATGGAGGCAAACCAGGCAGCACGTGGGGACCTGGTGGGATGGAGGGGACAATGATGGGGATGCCAGGCAGCACGTGGGGATGTGATGGGATGGGAGGACCATACTGGGGACACCAAGCAGCACGTGGGGACCTGGTGGGACTGGGGGCACCACACTGGGCTGGGCAGACACCAGGCAGCCCAGAGCCTGTCAGCTGGCATGGAGAACACCAGCCAAGGTGGGACAGGCTGATGTGAGGCCCCATCGTGCCCCTCACCGCGGCGTCCGGCCCCGCAGGCCTCATCCTGTTCCAGAAGGGCCAGACCACCACCCCTCCTCCCTTCGAGATCTTCTTCTGCTTTGGTGAGGAGTGGCCGGACCAGAAGCCCAAGGAGAAGAAGCTGATCACGGTGCAGGTGAGGGGATGGGGACCCCCCAGGCCGTCCCCAGGGCGCGGGGGACGCGGGTGGCTGACAGCGTGGGGCCTGTTGCAGGTGGTGCCGGTGGCGGCTCGGCTGCTGTTGGAGATGTTCTCGGGGGAGCTGTCGTGGTCGGCAGACAGCATCCCGCTGCAGATCTCCCATCCCGACCTCAAGGACAAGATGGTGGAGCAGTTCAAGGAGCTGCACCAGCTCTGGCAGAACCAGCAGCGGCTGCCGCCGCCGGCACAGCCCAACCCCAGCCCCACCGCGGGGCCCTGGGCGCTGCCACCGGGGTCCCTGCCCCAGTGACGAGGTGGCCTTCCCTGCTCCGTCACCCCTGCTCCTGTGGCCACCCAGCACCTTCTCCAGGCCTTGGGGCTCCAGGCGAGGACAGGGCAGAGCTCACCCACCCCTGGAAGCTTCACTGGAGCCGAGGAGAAGCCGGACACCCAGTGGCTGGAGCCCCAGCACTGCAAACCTGGGGCTGGGACACACCCCCCACCCCATTCTGGGGGAAAACAGCAAGAAAATGGAGACAGGAGGTGGCTGCACTGGATCTGGATCCCTCCTCCCAGGGACAGGGCACCCGGCACTGGTGGAGCCAAGGGTGGGGATGCAGCTCAGGGCCCCCCAAGGAGCAAACCGAGAAGAACCAGGCCCAGGACTCGGGTTTTTAATTTATTTTTTTTTTCAGTTTTGTTTTCTCTCGTTCTCGCGGTGGCTCTGACCCCGGAGGGAACAGCACTCGCTCCAGCCCCTCGCTGGCCTCTCCCAGCCCCGTCCCCACACTCGCTCAAAAGCTGTCTCCTCCCTGCACGCTCCAACCTTCAAATAAACCAAATAAACCCCCCCCCGAAAAACAAAAAAAAAAAAAAAACCAAAAAAACAAACTAAAAAAAGAAGAAAAAAAAATAGAATATTTATATATCAAGAGTCCGTCCCACCTGTGGCGCCGCTGGAGGGGCCTGGGGGGGCAGTGCCCGGCGCTGCTGCTCCCGGCACCGGGAGGGAGGGCAGAGCCGGCAGCTGCGCCGTTTGAACCAATTCCAACCCCCATCTTGGTATTTATTGTGTTTCTTGGTCTTTTTCTCTCTCCGTTTCACAGAAAGTTTCCTCCCAGGCGCTTGGTTTTTCGCTGCTGGGCATTTCCAGCCGGCGTTGGGTCTGGGTTGGGTTTTTTTCTCCCCCGTTTGGTTTGTTTTCTTGTTTCGGCAGCTGCTGGCGAGGGAAGCGAAGCCGCCAGGAGAGCAGGATCCTGGAGCCGTCCTCCTGGGCCCGGCTCTGGGGCTGGAGCGAGTGGAAGCCCTTGGCCACAATGAACGCTGCTGATCGTGGGACACATTCTTGGTTTTCTTCGTTTCCTTGTCTTCTAATTGAAAGACATTCCTGGGAGAGGGAGAGAGGGTGAGGAGGGCCTGGCCCCAGTTGCCCAGAGAAGCCTTGGCTGCCCCATCCCTGGAGGGGTTCAAGGGCAGGTTGGATGGGGCTTGGAGCCCCTGATCCCGTGGGAGGAGTCCCTAGGTTGGAACTGGATGGTTTTGAGGCCCCTTCCAACCCAAACTGTTCCTCGAGAGTGAGGGATCAGTTCTCCACCTCCCAGGCCTGCAGGAGCTGCTGAAGCCAAGGTGATAACAGCCTCCGGGGCCGTGGTCCCTGCTGGGGGCTCTTACCTGGGAGACGGCGCCGTGCCGGAGCGGGAGCTATCGGAACAAGCGTGTGAAGTCCCTCAGAGCCCAGCAGACTTGTTTACATTCCTCAGCGCTGTGGGGAACAGCAGGGAGGACGTCAGGGGAGACGCTTGGGAAGAGGGGAAGGTGTCCCTTGCGGTGGGGGTGGGGACCGGGAGCCCAGCAGCCTCAGGACTGGGAGGGAGGAGACCCACAGGAGAGGAACCACCGGAGGTTCAGGCTCTGGGATTTGCCAGAGCTCATCAAGCCTGAGCTGGGCAGAGGGCAAGGGAGCATTTTCATAGAATCAAAGAACAACCAGGTTGGAAGAGACCCATCGGATCATGGAGTCCAACCATTCCCATCAATCACTGACCCATGTCCCTCAGCACCTCGGCCACACGTCCCTTAAACACCAAGAGGGAAGGCGATTCAACCCCCAACCTGAGTAGATTCCACTAGCTCCCAGTGACCTTTTCCATGAAGAATTTCCATCCTTAGCCTCCCCTGGTGGAGCTTGAGGTCATTCCCTCTCGTCCTGTCCCTTGTCCCTTAGGAGAAGACCCCAGAGCTCCCTCCTCTCCACAACCTCCTCTCAGGGAGTTGCAGAGAGCAATGAGGTCTCCCCTCAGCCTCCTCTTCTCCAGGAGAAACACCCCCAGGGCCCTCAGCCTTCTTCTCCAGCCCCTTCCCCACCTTCCTTGCTCTTCTCTGCACTCGCTCCACAGCCTCAAGGTCTTTCTTGTGGGGAGGGGCCCACAACTGACCCCAGGATTCCAGGAGCAGCCTCCCCAGGGCCCAGTCCAGAGGGAGAAGAACCTCCCCGGCCCTGCTGGCCACTGGCTCTGCTCCCCTTCTGGGAGCCAGGGAAGGATCCAGCCATCAGAGCAGCACAGACAGAGGCTGGTGACGCAGAGCTGAGGAGATGGAGGTGCTGGCAAAAGCTGCCTGTGCCCCAGGAAGGAGGGATGTGGCTCTGCAGAGCTCAGGCAGGAGCAGAAAAACCTGTTCCGTGACGGAAAATGCAACACCTGCTCTCCAAAGCGAGGCTTTCCACAGCCTGGGAACACCCTGGATGAGACATCCGAGTGGATTTGTGCACAGGGGCAGGAGGCAAGGTCCCACCAGTGGGAGATAGATATCTCTTAGGGAGATAGAATCACAGAATCACCAGGTTGGAAGAGACCCACCAGATCATGGAGTCCAACCATTCCCATCAATCACTAACCCATGTCCCTCAGCACCTCGTCCACTCGTCCCTTAAACCTTCCAGGGAAGGGGACTCAACCCCCTCCCTGGGCAGCCCAATGACCCTTTGTGTGAAAAACTTCTTCCTAATGTCTGGGAGATGCTGGAGGACAACCCAGGTCATGCGGCAGGGAAGGGAGACCTGTTCCTAGTGAAGCCATTAGAGTTGGGATGAGGCTTAGGATCTCCTCGTGTCCCAGAGGAGGGGACACCGTCCGTCCCGGCTCTCGGCATCGCTCCCGGCCCTGCTCACCTCGTGACCTGCTTGTGGAAGTCGGTCAGCTGTTTGTGTGTGACTTGGATGGCTCCTCCGGTCGTTTCCTTTGGTAAACCCTTCAGCGAGTTCTCCAGCCAGCGGCAAAACGTCTGCAGGGAGGACAAGGAGGCCCAAGCTCAGGAGAAGGAGCCAAACCCACCTACTGCGTCCCAGCACTCTGTGAGTCCGTGTGGCCACCAGGGCAGCTCGGGACTGAATCCTGGATCCTCCGGGGGTGCCTCCCGGCCCTCTTACCGGCCGATCGATCTGCATGATCTCCCAGAGCACCTCAGCGACGTCGGGCAGGGTGTAGGGGGGGAGGCAGAAGCAGCAGGTGTGCAGCAGCTGGTTGACAAGCTGCTGGCCCAGCTGGTTCATCACTTGGTTGATCAGGTCCTTCCGCACTTCAAAATCCTCCTCGTGCTGCAGGAGGAAGGAGAAAAATAGGTGAGAAGCACCTCGAGACAGGGACACGAGCAACTCACAGAATCACAGAACAACCAGGTTGGAAGAGGCCCATCGGATCTTCTAGTCCAACCATTCCTATCAAACACTAAACCAAGTCCCTCAGCACCTCATCCACCCGTCCCTTAAACACCTCCAGGGAAGGGGAATCAACCCCCTCCCTGGGCAGCCTATTCTCCAGAGCATCTCTGCTGCAAAGGTGGAGTAAGAGCAGCCAGACAGGCTACGGCTGATGAGGAGGGAGATCCCAGAGACCACGGAGATGGTGTGAGGGCTGGAGAACCACTGCTCTGAGGACAGACTTGGAGAGTTGGGGTTGTTGAGTCTGAAGGAGAGAAGGCTACAGGGAGACCTTAGAGCAGCTTCCAGTATGGAAAGAGGCTCCAGGAAAGCTGGGGAGGGGCTCTGGATCAGGGAGTGCAGGGACAGGATGAGGGGAATGGTTTTCAGCTGCAAGAGGGGAGATTGAGATGAGATCTTGGGGAGAAATGTTTTGCTCTGAGGGTTTGGAGGCCCTGGAGCAGGTTTCCCAGAGCAGGGGTGGCTGCCCCATCCCTGGAGGGGTTCAAGGGCAGGTTGGACGGGGCTTGGAGCCCCTGATCCAGTGGGAGGTGTCCCTGCCCGTGGCAGAAACTGGATGGGCTTGGAGGTCCCTTCCAGCCCAAACCATCCCATGATTCTACGCAAAACAGGCCCCTGACTCACGTCGTTGGCCACTCCGGTGTGGATGAGATCGCGCAGGAACTTCATGACGCTGCAGTTGGCGTCCCGGTGATCCAGGGTGGTGGCGGCAATCGCCCACTGCAGGATGGGGATCATCACCTGGCTGCGCAGGAGGGTGACAGGGTTGCGCTGGATGAACCTGGACGCAGGACAGACGGACGGACGTTACCAGCGCTATCCTGAGGCAGGAGCCTGCCCTTCTCTCGCCAGCCCACAAAGCCAGGAGCCCAGGGGGCCCCCTCGGCAAGGGGAGGATTTGGGGTGTCCTGGATACCTGGTTGCGAGTCGGAAGAGGTCATCCACGGTGTCCGGGTGGTTCTGAAGGCCATTGGGCTGCTCCAGCAGCTGGAAGGTGGGGATGCAGAGTGCCTGGGAGAGGAGTTGGGGGGTCATTAGCACCGAGCTGCGATTGCACCCCAAACCGCCCTTCGCTCTCCAGGGAGATTCCCATGGCAGAGCCGATCGGCTTCTCCTGCCAACAGCCGCGTCACAGCTGGAAGGGCAGGGCTGGATCTCTCCTCCCGCTGTGATCTGTGCCCTGAGGACCAGTTCCTCCAGACATCCTCCAACTTTTCCTTTAACCAAACCCTTCCCTTCCTTGGCTGCAGAGAGGGGCTGGGATCACCCAGATTGAATCACAGACCAACCAGTTTGGAAGAGACCCATCGGATCATCGAGTCCAACCATTCCTATCAAACACTAACCCATGTCCCTCAGCACCTCATCCACCCGTCCCTTAAACACCTCCAGGGAAGGGGAATCAACCACCTCCCTGGGCAGCCTATTCCAATGCCCAATCACCCTTCCCGTGAAAAACTTCCTCCTAATCTCCAGCCTAAATCTCCCCTGGTGGAGCTTGAGGCCATTCCCTCTCGTCCTGTCCCTTGGGAGAAGAGCCCAGCTCCCTCCTCTCCACAACCTCCTCTCAGGTTGTTGTAGAGAGCAATGAGGTCTCCTCATTGGCACCAGCACCACGTGGAGTCCGCTCAGCTTCACCCCTGGGCACCCACAGCACCTTCCCTTGTGCACAGAGAGGCAGTTACTGCACACGGAAAGAAGAACGGGAACAGGGACAGAGGCATTTGGAGCCCAGAGGTTCTGGGAGACGCTGAGGGACCTGGGGTTGTTCAGCCTGGAGAAAAGGAGGCTGAGGGGAGACCTCATCGCTCTCTACAGCTCCTGGAAAGGAGGTGGGAGTCTGGTGGAGCTCCGAGAACAAGGTACGAAATGGGAGTAAACAGCCCTAAGTTGCACCAGGGCAAATTTAGATTGGATATTGGAAAACATTCCTTCAGGGAAAGGGTTCTCAGGCCCTGGCAGCAGCTGCCCAGGGCAGCGGTGGAGTCCCCATCCCTGGAGGGGTTCAAAGCCCATGTGGATGTGGTGCTGAGGGACACGGCTCAGGGCTGGGGGTGGCAGTGCTGGGTTTGCAGTCGGACTCCATGATCTGAAAGATGATTTTTCCAGCCTCAATAACTCGGGATTAGAGAGTAGGGACCCAAACTGGCCCCTGTGGGTGCCCACCTGCAGCATGTCGAGCAGGCCCTGCCGGCAGCCCTCCTCGATGCCGTACTCGTCCACCAGGATGCTGCCCAGGTAGAGGAAGCAGGAGTGCTGGTGCGACCGGTACACGTTCACCATCTGCAGGGAGACACGGATGATATCACGAATGCTGCTGCTCACGGCAAACGCTGCTGCTCACCCTGAACACTGCTGCTGACTGTGAACACTCCTGCCAACCGCGAACCCTCCCAATCGACCACGAACACTCCTGCCAACCGCGAACCCTCCCAATCGACCACGAACACTCCTGCCCACCGTGAACACTCCCTGTCCACCCCAGACACTCCTGCCAACGTGACTCCTGCCACTGTAAACACCATAGACAGCAGCACCTCCAGCACACAAACTGCTGCGGCTGTTGCCACCAGACAAGCCCCTTTGTGCTGCTTCGCTGGAGCCCTTCAGCTGCAGGATCCGTCTGGGGGCCTGGCAGCTCTCCTGGCCCGGCCAGGGATGTCCTGGGCCAGCCCCTGGCTTTCCTAAGGGCTGGAGCTACCGAATCCCCCCAGAAGCAGTCGTGCTCCACCCACAGTCCTTTTGGCTCCACTCCACAGGTGAATCCCTGCCTCCCATCCTGGCCAGGAATGCTTCTTGCTGGATCTGCCCGGCAGTCCAGCCTTCTCTCTGCTCCCCTCGCAGGCTGAGATCATTTTCCAGCCTGCGGGACCTTCCTCAGACCCTGGCTGGGCAGGAGACCCCCTGAAGTATCAGCTCAGGGCTGATCTTCCATTTCATAGAATCATAGAACAACCAGGTTGGAAGAGACCCATCGGATCTTCTAGTCCAACCATTCCTATCAAACACTAAACCAAGTCCCTCAAGACCTTATCCACCCGAGCCTCTCCACAAGCTGAGGTGCTAACCCTTGGTCTGGTAACACCACAGCAAACAGGGAACACCTCACATCGGGCCGAGAGCTGCTTCTCCGAGAGCTCCACACATCCCTTTGACATCACAGGCACAACTGCAGAACTCTCGCAACCCACAGAGCAAGGACCAGGCAGAGCTCAGTGCTTCCCTCTGGCCCAAAGTGCCCTCCACACAGGTTTACTGGAAACTCCTGAGGCCACCAGGATTCACCGCAGCGTTCCCAGCCCTGGCTGCTGCCCACGGGGCGTGTTGGTCCATCTGTGCCAACCGAGCGCTTCCCGATGACAGCCTCAAGCCCAGTATCCCCATAAAAGCTCCGGGAGCAGGGATTCCATGCAGGAGCTCTGAGCTCAGGATGGTAGTATCCTCACTAAGGTGCTGGAAGCGAGGATTCCAGGCAGCCCAGCCTCCCCACAAAGGCTCCGGGAGTAGGGATTCCGCGCAGGAGCTCCGTACCTGGGTGACCAGCGGCTGCAGGAGGGCGGCCGATCCTTTCCCCACGCAGCGCACGGCGAAGCGCAGGCAGCGGCAGCAGCGCTCCACGATGCGGTTATCGGCACTGTGTTTGTTCAGGGTCTCCGACAGCACAGGCCAGATCTGAGCACCAAGAGAGGGGTTAGGGCTCGAGCCAGGACATGGCGCATCCCACCACCAAGCCCCCTCCTCCTACCCCAAAAGCTCCCATTTAGCCACAAACCACAGGTATTATGGGATGGGAAACGCGTGAAGCGCTCAGAGGGGCTCAGAGGCCTCGGCGCAGCCATCGTTACAAGGACAGGGAAATTAAAGCACTTGGGATGTTTGCAGAGCCAGGTCCACTTCCAGGGGCTGAAAAGCCAATTCCCACCTTCCACCAATCCCTCTTCCACATGGGAAGGTGCTCCCCAGCAGCTCTTCTCTGCCACAGAGCTGGG
Organism: Coccyzus lansbergi; assembly: GCA_033558105.1. Classification (NCBI taxonomy): domain Eukaryota; kingdom Metazoa; phylum Chordata; class Aves; order Cuculiformes; family Coccyzidae; genus Coccyzus; species Coccyzus lansbergi. The sequence goes on along the minus strand of JAUMJK010000189.1, from coordinate 186,808 downwards.
CAGAGGTGCTGGACCCAGCCTGGTAGCTGGAATTGCCACTGAGTCAGCCCCCAACAGCCCCTCCAGCCCATCCCCCTGCTCCAATCCCCTTCCCGAATCCCGCTCTTACTTCCTGAATGACTTTTTGGCACGGATGGATCTGTCCATTTTCTACAATGGGGTTGGTGTGTCTGTGAAAAGCAGCAGAAACGTTAATGTTGGGGTTTACTGAGCCGTCCAGGGTTGTGTTTAACGCCAAGGAAACGGGTTGGAGCCTCAGGCACCCGCTGGGAAACCAGGAAGGGGACCAGGAGCTGGCTCAGAGGGGATGAGGAGCCTTGGGGAAGCAGCAGCTTCCAGCCCATTCCTCTTGGGACGAGGGGAGAATGAGTTGGGACTAATTTGGTTGTAGGTGTCTGGGAAAAGAGCTTGGAGACAGGCACTTGAATCCTGCTGCTCCTCAAATCCTGTGTTCAGTTGTGGGCCCCTCAGCACAAGAAGGATGTTGAGGCTCTGGAGTGAGTCCAGAGAAGAGCAACGAGGCTGGTGAAGGGGCTGGAGAAAAAGAGGAGCGGCTGAGAGAGCTGGGGGTGTTTCTCCTGGAGAAGAGGAGGCTGAGAGGAGACCTCATTGCTCTCTCCAACTACCTGAAAGGAGGTTGTGGAGAGGAGGGAGCTGGGCTCTTCTCCCAAGGGACAGGGGACAGGACAAGAGGGAATGGCCTCAAGTTCCACCAGGAGAGATTTAGGCTGGAGATTAGGAGGAAGTTTTTCACCCAGAGGGTCATTGGACATTGGAATAGGCTGCCCAGGGAGGGGGTTGATTCCCCTTCCCTGGAGGTGTTTAAGGCACAGGTAGATGAGGTCCTGAGGGACATGGGTTAGTGTTTGATAGGAATGGTTGGACTAGAAGATCCGATGGGTCTCTTCTAACCTGGTTGTTCTATGATTCTATGATTCACTCACAACCCCCTGCCCAGGCTGTTCCAGCCGCCCTCCTCACCGGAATATGACCGCAAGTCGATCCAGGGGCACAGTAGGGTCGGAGGAGAGGCCATTGCTCGGCTCCTGAGAGAGCAGCTAGAAAAGAAGGGGAAAGGACAGATTTCAGGAGTCCAGGCAGCTCCAATAAACACCACCCAGCCCAGAGCCCTCCAGCAGGGCTGTCCCGGAACAGGGGCCTCCTCCAACCCGACCTCGGACCTGAGCAGCTCCTGCCTCAGCCACACGCACACAGGTTCGAGCTAAAGCTCAGACACCTTTGTCTTTTGCCTCCTCCACATTCAGAGAGGTCTCTGAACAAGGGAGCAGGGGGTGAGGCGGAAGAGAAGCTGCTAAGGGGCAAGAGCAGTGAGGAGGAGGCACCAGGACGGACTCTCACGAACACTCCTGAGCAGCTACAGGTCGTCCTGAGGAGACAGAGTACATGCACAGCCCCTTCTCCAGGCTGCCCTCCTCTTCCTGCCAACCCCGGAGATTTCTACTCTGCATTATCCTGCTTCTCTGTGAAAAGGCCTCTAGGGTCACCACAGTGTCAGGACAGCCAGAACGTGACCTTATGGGGACACATGCCCCACAGGGAGGCCAAGTTGCCATGTTCTTTATCCTGGACCTGCAGGATGAAGGCTGCCTGCTGCTGCCTTCCAGGGAGCTTCGGGAATGCTTTATGGCTCCTGGCACACGGAACTGATTTCTGGAGAATGTTTTCCTCCCGTTTAACCCATTACATGCTCTACCAGCTGGGGACTTCTCAGCCAGGTGGGACTCAAGGTCAAGTCTGGCCTCAGTCCTGGATTCCTCACACCTCTCTGGCTTCGAGGGCACAGTTACCACAGCTGATCAAGCCACCAGCAGCTCGAGGGCCTCCAATCTGTCCCATCCAAACCAGAGACAAACGAGGAGCGCACTGAGGCAGCTCTGACCAGGACGTACCTTCCTCAGCGCCATCACCTGCACGGCACAGAGCTCACTGAGACATTCCGCGATCTTCTCCAAGGGGAGCCTGGCGAGGACCAGGGCTGTTCCTGGAAGGCAAGAGGAGACAAGGCACTCAGCACTGGTGAGGCCGTTCCTTGAATCCTGTGTTCAGTTGTGGGCCCCTCAGCACAAGAAGGATGTTGAGGCTCTGGAGAGAGTCCAGAGAAGAGCAATGAAGCTGGGGAAGGGGCTGGAGAACAGGCCCGATGAGGAGCAGTTGAGAGAGCTGGGGGGGTTATCCTGGAGAAGAGGAGGCTGAGAGGAGACCTCATTACTCTCTACAACTACCTGAAAGGAGGTTGTAGAGAGGAGGGAGCTGGGCTCTTCTCCCAAGGGACAGGGGACAGGACGAGAGGGAATGGCCTCAAGCTCCACCAGGGGAGATTTAGGTTGGAGATTAGGAGGAAGTTTTTCACACAGAGGGTCATTGGGCATTGGAACAGGCTGCCCAGGGAGGTGGTTGATTCCCCTTCCCTGGAGGTGTTTAAGGGACGGGTAGATGAGGTCTTGAGGGACTTGGTTTAGTGTTTGATAGGAATGGTTGGACTCGATGATCCGATGGGTCTCTTCCAACCTGGTTGTTCTATGATTCTATGAAACCTGACTCCTTGATTAAACCAGCCACCAAAATGTGAGGCAGGGAGGAGGAAGGAATGCTGGCATGTGGGAGCACAGGGACGATCTAAAGGCAGACGGAGCCGGCAAGCACGTCGAGGCACCCTGACCCGTCCCTGCGGTGCCTCTGCCCCTGCCCAGCAGCACCACCAGGCCCGAGGGAGCTGCTTCCAACCCACAACTAAAGGCGTTTCAGGGCTCCCACAGAAATGAAACACGAGGAGAAGCACTCCAGCCGCTCCCTGCTGCCACATCACAGCATCACACCCCAAGGCACGAGGAGCACCCGCCCCACACAGAATCATAGAGCAAGCAGGTTGGAAGAGACCCACCGGATCATTGAGTCCAATCACTCCCATCAAACACTAACCCATGTCCCTCAGGACCTCGGCCACACGTCCCTTAAACCCCTCCAGGGAAGGGAAATCAACCCCCTCCCTGGGCAGCCTCTGACACTGCCCAATGACCCTTTCTGGGAAAATTTTTTTCCTGATGTCCATCCTGAGCCTCCCCTGGTGGAGTTTGAGGACATTCCCTCTCGTCCTGTCCCTTGGGAGAAGAGCCCAGCTCCCTCCTCTCCACAACCTCCTCTCAAGGAGTTGCAGAGAGCAATGAGGTCTCCCCTCAGCCTCCTTTTCTCTAGGATAAACACCCCCAGGGCCCTCAGACATTCCTCATAAGGCTGGAGCTGTGGCCGAGCACAGGGCTGGGGAGAACACTGGGAAAAATCCTCCTTGGATCATCTATTCCTTACGTTATTCTATATATCTCCACCTTCCCTGGAGGTGTTTAAGGGATGGGTGGATGAGGTCCTGAGGGACTTGGTTTAGTGTTTGATAGGAATGGTTGGACTCGATGATCCAATGGGTCTCTTCCAACCTGGTTTTTCTATGATTCTATGATTCTAAAGTAGGTTTGGAGCAGAGAAAAGAGCAGGTGGGAAGCACAGTGGCTGCTGCCACCATAACGTGAGGGAAAACGAGGTTTGTCTCTGCAGTCACCTGCCCTGACCACACAGAGTTAACTTGGCATAAGCTCCAGAGCTGCTTTGGTTTTAAAGGTTTCAGAAGCATCACGATCTATTTGGAATGTGAGGTCCCAGCAGGAGTCCTGCACCTCCCTGAAACCAGCCAGGCTGGAGGCACATGGTGCCCAACAACTCCTCAGTGAGGAGCTCCGAGCACAGGCTGGAGCTGTAAAACCACATTCTTGAGCCCAGACTGTCTCTGAAATCATAAACGCTCACAGTTTTCCACCCTGTGTGAACACAGACAGTTTCTGAAGCACTGGGATAGAGCAGTAACGCACTGACGGCTCAGCCGCAAGCACTTCATATGGTTCTTTCCTGCATTTCAAATCCAGAGCATAGAGACAGCTCATAAACCCCTCACCACAAGGAAGCTGAGACTGTGGGGCGAGTGCAGAGAAGAGTAAGGAAGGTGGGGAAGGGTCTGGAGAAGAAGGCTGAGGGCCCTGGGGGTGTTTCTGCTGGAGAAGAGGAGGCTGAGGGGAGACCTCATTGCTCTCTGCAACTCCCTGAGAGGAGGTTGTGGAGAGGAGGGAGCTCTGGGCTCTTCTCCCAAGGGACAGGACGAGAGGGAATGGCCTCAAGCTCCACCAGGGGAGCCTCAGGATGGACATCAGGACGAAATATTTCCCAGAAAGGGTCACTGGTCCCTGTCAGAGGCTGCCCAGGGAGGGGGTTGATTCCCCTTCCCTGGAGGGTTTAAGGGACGGGTGGACGAGGTGCTGAGGGACATGGGTCAGTGATTGATGGGAAGGGTTGGACTCGATGATCCTGTGGGTCTCTTCCAACCTGGTGATTCTATGAAACCCCCGGATCTCTTTTCCACACGCACCTTTCAGGAGTCCCACAGCCGCCTCCGGGGAGAGCATGAAGGAGTCGAGGGATCGGGCTATCTCCAGCAGCCCATTAAAGTGCTGAGCCATGTGGTCCCGGCACACGGAGCAGATGTTGTGGATGGCCTTGGCCGCGGCCGACGCCAGCCGCCTGTCGCACAGACCTTTCATCAGGTAACCCAGTACGGGATCTGCGGAGGAGAGAGCCGCGGTGAGGAGAGGGCCTGGGGAGCAGGAAGCCGCAGGGCCGAGCGGCAGCACAACCAGCAGGACGGACTCACCCAGGAACTGGGGGTTTCTGTCCACCACTTCGCTCATCTCTCCCACCAGCTCGATGCTGGTGTAGCGAACGGCCGTGTGAACCGTCTCGGGGAGGCGAACCACTCCCTCCAGCACCTCCACCAGCGTCGGGTTGTTCTCCCTGCAGGGAAAAGAGGCAGCCGGATCAGCTCCAAGGTGGCTCTGGACCATTTCCACAGAGCACTTGGAATCCTGGAACAGCTTGAGCCAGAAAGGATCTCAAAACCCAACCAGTTCCAACCCCTCCCACCGAATCAGGGGGATCCAGGACACATCCAGCCTCACCTTGAACACCTCCAGGGATGGGGAAGCCACAACTTCCCTGGGTAGCCTGGGCCAGGGCCTCCAAACCCTCACAGCAAAATATTTCTCCCCAAGATCTCATCTCCACCTCCCCTATTTCAGCTCAAAAACATCCCCCTTGTCCTGTCCCTGTACTCTCTGATCAAGAGTCCCTCCCCAGCTTTCCTGGAGCCCCTTTCTGCACTGGAAGCTGCTCTAGGGTCTCCCCACAACCTTCTCTTCTCCAGACCAAATAACCCCAACCCTCTCAGCCTGTTCTCGTACAGGAGGTGCTCCAGACCTCAGATCATCTTCGTAGCCTCCTCTGGACTCATTCCAACAGCTCCAACTCCTTCTTAACATTGGGATTACAGAACTGGACACAGGGTCCAGCTGAGGTCTTCCCAGAGCGGAGCAGAGAGGCAGAATCCCCTCCCTCCCTGCTGCTCCCTCGGCTGTGGATGCAGCCCAGGACACGGGTGGTTTCTGAGCCGTGAGCGCACATTTCCAGCTCGTGTGAAGTTTCCCCTCCTCCAGCCCCTCTCGTCCTTCTCAGGGCTGCTCCAAATCCATTCTCCTCCCAGCCTGGGTCTGTGCTTGGGATTCCCCTGACCCCAGTGTGGGTTCTCATCCTTAGAATCATAGAATCATAGAACAACCAGGTTGGAAGAGACCCATCGGATCATCAAGTCCAACCATTCCTATCAAACACTAAACCAAGTCCCTCAGGACCTCATCCACCCGTGTCTTAAACACCTCCAGGGAAGGGGAATCAACCACCTCCCTGGGCAGCCTATTCCAATGCCCAATGACCCCTTCTGGGAAAAACTTCCTCCTAATCTCCAGCCTAAATCTCCCCTGGTGGAGCTTGAGGCCGTTCCCTCTCGTCCTGTCCCCTGTCCCTTGGGAGAAGAGCCCAGCTCCCTCCTCTCTACAACCTCCTCTCAGGGAGTTGTAGAGAGCAATGAGGTCTCCTCTCAGCCTCCTCTTCTCCAGGAGAAACCCCCCCAGCTCTCTCAGCCGCTCCTCATAGGGCCTGTTCTCCAGCACCTTCACCAGTTCTTTGCTCTTCTCTGGACTCTCTCCAGAGCCTCAACATCCTTCTTGTGCTGAGGGGCCCACAACTGAACACAGGATTCAAGGAGCAGCCTCCCCAGTGCTGAGTCCAGAGGGAGAATCACCTCCCTGGCCCTGCTGGTCACACCGTTTCTGATCCAAGCCAGGATGCCCTTGGCCTTCTTGGCCACCTGGGCACACTGCTGGCTCATGGTCAGTCGGTTGTTGACCAACCCCCCCAGGTCCCTCTCCTCCTGGCAGTTTTCCAGCCAGGCTTCTCCCAGTCTGGAGCTCTGCTCAGGGTTGTTGTGCCCCAAGTGCAGGACCCGGCATTTGGCCGTGTTAAACCTCATCCCATTGGCCTCAGCCCATGGATCCAGCCTGTTTAGGTCCCTTTGCAGAGCCTCCCTACCCTCCAGCAGATCCACACTTCCACCCAGCTCAGTGTCATCTGCAAACTTGCTATGGGTACCCTCAATGCCCTCATCCAGGTCGTTGATGAAGACATTGAAGATCCTTGGCCTGGTTGGACTCCATGAGCTTTGCAGCTCCAGCCTGTGCAGCTCCTGGATCCTTCCCTTCCCTTTGAATGGTCTCCCAATCCCTCCAGCGAGTCAAACACACCACATTGACAAACTCGCCAAGGGAGCCCTCGATATTCCTGTCCTTATCTGGACAAAGATGTTCGACAGCGTTAGTCTCAGACACGGTTACTGAACCCAATCGACTCCTCTGCTGCCCAGAATTCCCCCGGGCAAAGCCCAGAGCCAAGTAACAGAGATGGGGGCTAGTGGGGGACTCAGGGCTGGTGGAGCTGGGATGTGGCACACAGCAGCCTCTGGCTTTACCGAGGAGAGCAGAGAAAACAAAGCAGATCCATCACGAACGCTAGTGGCACAAGAACATAGCCAATCAACCTCCAGAGAGCCGGAGGAGCCTGTTCCCAGCATGGGACAGTGGCACCGAGCGAGGCCCTGGCTGCCCGTGTTGGTGGCCGGGCTCTGGCTCACCTGGCACCACCTGCGCTCCCGTGGGATGAGCAGAGCCGAGCTCGGCAGAGCCCTGGGGTGAAGAAGAGCCCCACGGAGTGGGAGTTTTAGGAGGAGGTTTTTCACAGAAAGGGTCATTGGGCATTGGAATAGGCTGCCCAGGGAGGTGGTTGATTCCCCTTCCCTGGAGGGGTTTAAGGCACAGGTGGATGAGGTCCTGAGGGACTTGGTTTAGTGTTTGATAGGAATGGTTGGACTAGAAGATCCGATGGGTCTCTTCCAACCTGGTTGTTCTATGATTCTATGATTCTGAGTGGACTCCACGAGAGGCCGGTGCTCTCGGAAACAAAGCAGAACCAGAAACTGAAGATAAATCCCAGCAAAAGCAGCCTTGACAGAGATAACAGGAGCCAGCGAACGCAGGGTAAACGCGGTGACTCCCCCAGTCTTCTGGGAAGGCAGGAACGGCACTGCTAGGCCGGCTAACGCCAGCCGGACTGTCCCACCATTGGCACCAGGAGGACTCACTGTGCTCACACCGCCCTGGCCAGCAGCCGCTGCCTCTTCTGCTATCCCTGACCTCCTCTTTCACTAACTGGGGAGGAAAGGCGCTGTCAGAAAGCAATTTAACCTTCCCTAAAGGTGTCTGGGAAAACTCTGCCTGGAGCTGGAAGGACCTGGGGGTGTTGGTCGACAGCGACTGACCATGAGCCAGCAGTGTGCCCAGGGGGCCAAGAAGGCCAATGGCATCCTGGCTTGGATCAGAAATGGCGCGACCAGCAGGGCCAAGGAGGTGATTCTCCCTCTGGACTCAGCACTGGTGAGGCTGCTCCTTGAATCCTGTATTCAGTTCTGGGCCCCTCAGCACAAGAAGGATGTTGAGGCTCTGGAGAGAGTCCAGAGAAGAACAACGAAGCTGGTGAAGGGGCTGGAGAACAGGCCCTATGAGGAGCGTCTGAGAGAGCTGGGGGGGTTTATCCTGGAGAAGAGGAGGCTGAGAGGAGACCTCATTACTCTCTACAAGTACCTGAGAGGAGGTTGTGGAGAGGAGGGAGCTGGGCTCTTCTCCCAAGGGACAGGGGACAGGACGAGAGGGAATGGCCTCAAGCTCCACCAGGGGAGATTTAGGCTGGAGATTAGGAGGAGGTTTTTCCCAGAAGGGGTCATTGGGCATTGGAATAGGCTGCCCAGGGAGGTGGTTGATTCCCCTTCCCTGGAGGTGTTTAAGGGACGGGTGGATGAGGTCCTGAGGGACATGGTTTAGTGTTTGATAGGAATGGTTGGACTAGATGATCTGATGGGTCTCTTCCAACCTGGTGGTTGCTCTATGATTCTATTCTATGATTCACTCTGATGTAGCTGACGATGTCCCTGCTCGCTGCATGAACTGGACTGGGATGGGCTTCAATGGTCTCTTCCCACCCAACCCATCCCATAAAACTGTGAGATCTCCAGGGAGGCAGAAAAGAGCTCAGAAGGTCCTTCACCCACTCCCAGCTCCATTCTGGGTCTGCATTCCCGGCCAGGGGAAGAGGAAGCCCTCAATCCTTGGGCTACAGACTTCCCCCACCAGTCAGGGGTGCAGGACAGACTGGGTACGGTGAGGAGAACCTGAAATACCGTGTGGGTTTAAAGCACGTTCCTAGGAGTAACCTCGGGGTGTCCTCAGCACCTCTGCAACACCTGACCCCCCCCAGCCCTCACAGACAGGAGCAACACTCACTGGTCAACACTCTTGGCTATGGAGGCCATGATGAAGAGGACGGCTTCCGTCACCTCCCAGGGCGGGTTCCCGTCCTTCAGAGTCGCATAAAGCTGCGAGAGAGAGAGAGAGAGAGAACCGGTCACCAAAGAGACTATGAACTCAGCTCGGGGACGACGTGCGGTCAAGAATGCCACCTGGTAAGATTGCCAACCGCTCCTCACCTCTTCCCACACCCCCAAGACACCAGGATCCAGGTGTGGACCTGCACAGAACCTCACGTTCCACAGGTCACTCCACCATTTTGAGACCCAAGCAAAGTTCCCCAGTGAGTAACCCCCATGTGAGGCCTCCTGCTTCTCCCAGAACCATGGTTGCTGCCTTTGTGCATGAAGAGATGACGTGTGTGGCCTCCTTCCCACCCCTAAGGCCACCAGGGCTCGGATTCCTTCCACATGGCGACAGATCCGAGTGTGCCTCCCAGTGCTCCCACAGACCCACCTGAGCAAAACACTCCACTGATCCCACCAGGAAGATCAAGTCCTTCACCAGGTCCGAGACTCGCATCCGGAACTCCCCGAAGTCGTCTGTCTCCTCTGGGACACCCTCCTAGGAGAGCAGGGAGGGCAAAAGGCTGAGAAGGGCTGGATTCCCATTGACCCACAGCTCAGACGAGGCGAGAGATGCCCTCTCAGAGGAGGAATCCATTGTTCCCACCCTCCTCTTCCCAGATCAGGCTGGTTAAGGGGATCTGATGAAGAACTAATGGCACCAGACAGACATGGTGTATTCCTGCTCCTCTACACAGATCATAGAATGATAGAATCACCAGGTTGGAAAAGATCTCCAGGATCATGGAGTCCAACCCTTCCCATCAATCACTAAGCCATGTCCCTCAGCCCTTCTTCCACCTGTCCCTTAAACCCTCCAGGGAAGGGGAATCAAGCAGCCTCTGACAGTGCCCAGTGACCCTTTCTGGGAAAAATTTTTTCCTAATGTCCATCCTGAGCCTCCCCTGGTGGAGCTTGAGGACATTCCCTCTCATCCTGTCCCTTGGGAGAAGAGCCCAGCTCCCTCCTCTCCACAACCTCCTCTCAGGGAGTAGCAGAGAGCAATGAGGTCTCCCCTCAGCCTCCTCTTCTCCAGGACAAACACCCCCAGGGCCCTCAGCCTTCTTCTCTAACCCCTTCCCCACCTTCCTTGCTCTTCTCTGCACTCGCTCCACAGCCTCAACATCCTTCTTGTGGGGAGGGGCCCAGCACTGACCCCAGGATTGGAGAAGCGGCCTCCCCAGGGCCCAGTCCAGAGGGAGAAGAACCTCCCTGGCCCTGCTGGCCACACCAGCTCTCATCCAAGCCAGGATGCCCTTGGCCTTCTTGGCCACCTGTGCACAAATGCAGCACTTCTAATGACTCTGCCCCACCCTATTGCCCCACTGCCTCCCAAGGACGCGTGGCAAACACGGCCTTACGTGGTCCGAGTCCAGCTGGCAGTGTCTGGCGAGCGCGTGGAGAAGGCGCTGGATGTAGGCTTTGAAGATGCTGTGGATGACGGCATCGTCTGTCTTGTACAGGTGCTCCCCGAGTCGGTACCAGAAATTAAATGAAATTTCTACCACCTGTTTGGAAAGAAAAAATCCATTCTTGTTATCACCAGAGCATCTTTTTCTCCTCTCTGCTGAAAGAGTAATCTTCCCTGGGGTGTGTGTGGCGTTGGTTGCTTCTGCAGCTCTCATGCAATGATCTGGATGAGTTTGCTCAGCTCCACAATCTCCTCTGCTGCTTCTCTCTTACTAAGGGGCTTTAAATCCACGGAGTTAATCTGGAAACTTGCAACCAACCCTCAGAAGTGAAGCATAAGAACCACAGAGATGACAGAAGGGCTGGAGCACCTCTGCTCTGAGGACAGGCTGGGGGAGCTGCCCCATCCCTGGAGGTGTCCAAGGCCACTTGGAGCCCCAGACAGGAGCAAACACCTCCAAGAGAGCAGCTCAAGCTGGACAGGGATGTCACTCTGAACCCTGAGGTCTGTTTCCAAGTGCAGTTTTTGCAGAAAAATAACAAGTGCAGATTTTTTTCAGGAGCAGCTGCAGAGCTTCCGCTCCCCCTGAGCATCACGAGCACAGGACAAGGTCATGGCCAAGGCGATGGAGCCCAACAGACCTGGAATGAGGACTAAAAGAGCCCTCGAGTTCCAAGGGAGCACCATGGGGACCTCACAAACCGCAGCTGCTCCACAACTTCCATGGCAAACAAGCCCAGACAGGCTGCAGCCCTTGTTTCGAGGCTAACGCACTTGCCAGTGCTCAAGTTCGATGCACTTCCAGGCTCTGAAAGCTTCTGGAAACCCTTGTCCTGGAGAGGTCATCAGCTCATCCAGACCAACCTCCCACCCACCTCTCCAGGAACTGCATCCCTCCCGCAGAGCAATGGAGGGAATGAAGGCAGCGCACCCAGCAAACCCCAGCAGGCAGCTCCGCGTTCCCTGTCGGATTCATAGAATCATAGAACAACCAGGTTGGAAGAGACCCATCGGATCACCAAGTCCAACCATTCCTATCAAACACTAAACCATGTCCCTCAGGACCTCGTCCACCCGTCCCTTAAACACCTCCAGGGAAGGGGAATCAAACACCTCCCTGGGCAGCCTATTCCAATGCCCAATGACCCTTTCTGTGAAAAACTTCCTCCTAATCTCCAGCCTAAATCTCCCCTGGTGGAGCTTGAGGCCATTCCCTCTTGTCCTGTCCTCTGTCCCTTGGGAGAAGAGCCCAGCTCCCTCCTCTCCACAACCTCCCTTCAGGTAGTTGTAGAGAGTAATGAGGTCTCCTCTCAGCCTCCTCTTCTCCAGGATAAACCCCCCCAGCTCTCTCAGCCGCTCCTCACAGGGCCTGTTCTCCAGCCTCTTCACCAGCTTCGTGGCTCTTCTCTGGACTCGCTCCAGAGCCTCAACATCCTTCTTGTGCTGAGGGGCCCACAACTGAACACACTATTCAAGGAGCAGCCTCACCAGTGCTGAGTCCAGAGGGAGAACCACCTCCCTGGCCCTGCTGGTCACACCAGCAGTTTTCCAGCCAGGTTTCTCCCAGTCTGTAGCTCTGCTCAGGGTTGTTGTGCCCCAACAGGACAATTCAGGACAATCAAGGCAACTCTTCCCACTGAAGGTGGCACCAGTCATCCAGGATCAGCTCCTGGGATCCCACACAGGTTTGGGAGAACAAACAGCAGGGCTGAGGGGAGAACCTGCACCTTAAACACGACATTCTGTGTTTCAGAGCTGCCCTGGGTGGTGTGAAGGGGAAGTTGAGCCGGATTTCTGCATCGTGAACGCCGAGCGGGTGTTGCAAGGCAGGCGGCTCATAGGAACCGAGGCCTCTCAGCCACGTGGCAGCGTCAGAGAAAGGTTTTTCCACTGACTCAACTCTGGACAAGCGACGGTCAGTGCCACAGGGAAGGAGAGGAACCCCACTCACCTCGTACTGCGGGTGACCTGCACAGATCAGCAGCAGCTCCAGCGTCCGCAGGTCGCCCAGGCCCTGGCCGGGCGTGCAAACGATTTTATCTAGGAAGGTCTCGCACAGCTCAGTGAAAACACGGCAATAATTGAGCACCCTGGAGAAGGAAAGAGCAGGAAACACATCAGAAAGACCTTCCGGACCAGATATCCCAGCCTAGGGGAGGCTTAGGCTGAGAAAACCCCACTTCTGCTTTGGTTTTCCGTCAGCAACACTCAAACAGAGGAACTCGGCTTCGTTCCAACGGAGGTGAAACCCCTGGGGTCCAATAAGCAAATGTGACGAAGGCACCAGCCCCACAGCATCGGAGAAACCTCCCCCAGACCTGCAGCTCTTGGCGCAGGATGCAGCCTGTCGGCTGCCAACAGGCCCAGCTCAGCACCTGCAACACACGCAGATGCAGAAAGCAAAGAGACAAATGGCTCTAAGGGAGAGGGAGAGGGAGAGGGAGAGGGAGAGGGAGAGGGAGAGGGAGAGGGAGAGGGAGAGGAGTCTAAAGCACAGACATTCCCTTGGTTTTGCACCCCAAGCTGACGGGAAGGACAGGGATGTCGGAGGGGAGGGGGATGCCTGTTGAGTCCTGGAGCATCCACGAGGAGAGAAAAGCAGGGAGTGGGTTCCAGAAGGCAAGATGAGAGGAGATCTAGTGAGAACTGCCAGAAGCTAAAGCAGTGCCAGGCCTGCCAAGGCCACTCACAAACACGTCACGGGATTTTCCGGCTGGAATAAAGAGCTGTTGGAACTGCTGCACGTTGAAGAGGCTCTTTGGACATGAGGATCCGCTCACCTCCAGCAGGCACAGGCTAACTGCCATCCCAAGAGTCCAAAAACGGACATGGGACACCATCCTACAGCTCCATCGCTGGATGAGAGGTTTCCATCGAGGGCAACACCTTCTGCACCCACAAAACACTCCAGCATAGAATCACAGAACAACCAGGTTGGAAGAGACCCATCAGATCATCGAGTCCAACCATTCCTATCAAACACTAAACCAAGTCCCTCAGGACCTTATCCATCCGTCCCTTAAACACCTCCAGGGAAGGGGAATCAACCCCCTCCCTGGGCAGCCTATTCCAATGCCCAATGACCCTCTGTGTGAAAAACTTCCTCCTAATCTCCAGCCTAAATCTCCCCTGGTGGAGCTTGAGGCCATTTCCTCTTGTGGCCACAGGGCATACCCAGGGCAACAAATCTGCCCTCAGAGCACGAGCAAGGGCCTACGGGATTTCCAAACACATGGAAATTGGAGGGGAATGAGCTACAGGTTTCTCCTGTAAACTTGGGATCACCTCACTCCTATCAGGAATGTTCGGAAACAGGAGAAAAGGAGCAGAGCAAGTCACGGTGGGACAAGCGATTCCTCAGTCGTGTTGCAGTGACACCAAAAGACCAAAGGAAATGGCCTTGAGCCACACAAGGGGAGGCTCAGATTGGATACTGGGAAATATTCCTTCATGGAAAGAGTGGTGAAGCCCTGGTAGAGGCTGCCTGGGAGTGGGGGTGGAATCACCATCCCAGGGGGTTCAGAACGTGTGGGTGCAGCACAGGGCAAGGTTCAGAGCTGTGGTTGGTGGAGTTGGGTTTGCAGCTGGACTGGATGATCAGAAAGGTCTTTTCCAACCTAAAGGATTCCACGATTCTGTGTGGAACAACACAGTCGGATGCTCAGGAGGTTCCCAATCAATCTCACAACTGATCTCATCAGAGACAGCCACGTGAAAACGAAGAGGAAGTGCTAATGGTGCTCCCTGATGGAGCCGAGATGCAGGATCTGTGCGAAAGAATGAGAATCATTCATGTTTGAAGAGGAAGAGTTGTCCACTCAGCCTGGACTCAGCAGTCACCTAAACAGTGATCAAAACATCAGCACCGTGAGGCCCTGGGAAAGGCAAGAGACACCAGGAGAGGTTTTTCCTGCAACTGGGGAGGCCACAATGCCAAGAGACAGGAGGGAGGTCTCTCCTGGAGCACCTCTGGGCCCTGGTGCTCAAGGAAGGTGAATTCAGAACAGGAGCACTCAGATGACCCAGGGAGAAGAAAGCAGTTTGGCTGCTTCCTACCCACAAACGCATCAAGGAATAACCACCAGGTGGGAGGTATCCAAGAGGAAAAAGAACAGGGATGAGCAGAGGGTCTCTGGTCAGAGCACTCAGGTTTTGCAGCAACCAGTGTGCATGAAGCACAGGATTCAATGCGCTTGGTCAAGAGACAAAGGAGAAGTCAAGAACTTCTAAGTCAAGAACTTCTAAGTCAAGAACTTCTAAGTCAAGAACTTCTAAGTCAAGAACTTCTAAGTCAAGAACTTCTAAGTCAAGAACTTCTAAGTCAAGAACTTCTAAGTCAAGAACTTCTAAGTCAAGAACTGTTGACCCAGCTGGATCATCCAGTCCTCTTTCCATCAGGACAGCTGAGCCAGGTACAGACATACCAGAACGGAAACAATAGAATCATACAACATAGAATCATAAAATCACCAGGTTGGAGGAGACCCACCGGATCAGAGTCCAACCATTCCCATCAATCACTGACCCATGTCCCTCAGCACCTCGTCCACACATCCCTTAAACCCTCCAGGGAAGGGGAATCAACCCACTCCTTGAGTAGATTCCACCAGCTCCCAGTGACCTTTTCCACGAAGAATTTCCATCCTGAGCCTCCCCTGGTGGAGCTTGAGGCCATTCCCTCTCGTCCTGTCCCTTGGGAGAAGAGTCCAGCTCCCTCCTCCCCACAACCTCCTCTCAGGGAGTTGCAGAGAGCAATGAGGTCTCCCCTCAGCCTCCTCTTCTCCACGAGAAACACCCCCAGGGCCCTCAGCCTTCTTCTCCAGACCCTTCCCCATCTTCCTTGCTCTTCTCTGCACTCGCTCCACAGCCTCAACATCCTTCTCGTGGGGAGGGGCCCAGCACTGACCCCAGGATTGGAGGAGCAGCCTCCCCAGGGCCCAGGCCAGAGGGAGAAGAACCTCCCTGGCCCTGCCGGCCACTGGGTCTCTGCCCTTGGCCTTCTTGGCCACCTGGGCCTCTGCTGCCTCCTCTCCAACCAACCCCCCCAGCTCCTTCTCCTCCAGCCACTTTCCAGCCAGACTTCTCCTAGGCTGGAGCTGCTCAGGGTTCTTGTGCCCCAAGGGCAGGATCTGCCTTTTGGCCTCCATAACCCTCATCCTGTTGGTCTCCGCCCATGGATCCAGCCTCTTCCGATCCCTTTGGAGCCTCCTGACCCTCCAGCAGATGCAGCTCCCTCCCAGCTCAGTGTCATCTCCAAACTGGCTCAGGGAGCCCTCGACGCCTTCATCCAGGTCACTGATGAAGACATTGAGCAGGCCCCAGCGCTGAGCCCTGGGGACACCACTCGGAGCCTCCAGCTGGAGTTCACTCCATCTCCCACCACTCTCTGAGTGCTCACACCCAGAGCACAAAGCCATGCACCAAAGGCAGGGAAGTCATCCGCTCACTTCTCTTTGTCTGACAACCCCTTATTTGCATAAGGGAGTTGAGAGTGCTGCAAGCAAACACCACATTCCCAAAATAAGGGTGGATGGACACGTGACAGCTCATTAACACACCTCTCAGGGCACAGAAAGGGCTGTGATCTCACTTACTTGTCCAGGTCCTCGCGTGCTACAGCCATGTGATAGGCACTCTCGAGCGTGAGGACGCCCTGGAAGAGCTGCAGGGCCAGGGGAAGGTTTGTCTCCACGTTCTCAATGGCGTAGAGAGCCGAGCACACGCAGTCCGAGGCGGCTTCGTGGAGGTTAGATGATGTCTTGTCTTGTTGCTGCAAGGAAGGAGAAGGAGAATTGTTCAGGGACGATGTATGAGACAGAAATTAAGATCTCCATGGGTAATACACACCACCCCAGGATCCCCTTGGCCTCCTTGGCCAGCAGGGCACACTCCTGGCACTTGTTCTTCCTTGTGGCTAGTGGAGAGGGAAAGCTGATCACAGCAGCTACCAGAGAGTTTCTAAGAGTGATAGGAAGGATGGAATTCGCCTCCCAGAGCGCATAGAATCATAGAACAACCAGGCTGGAAGAGACCCACCAGATCATTGAGTCCAACCATTCCTATCAAACACTAACCCATGTCCCTCAGGACCTCGTCTACCTGTCCCTTAAACACCTCCAGGGAAGGTGAATCAACCCCCTCCCTGGGCAGCCTCTGACAGGGACCAGTGACCTTTTCCATGAAGAATTTCCATCCTGATCCTCCCCTGGTGGAGCTTGAGGCCATTCCCTCTCATCCTGTCCCTTGGGAGAAGAGCCCAGCTCCCTCCTCTCCACAACCTCCTCTCAGGTAGTTGGAGAGAGCAATGAGGTCTCCTCTCAGCCTCCTCTTCTCCAGGAGAAACACCCCCAGGGCCCTCAGCCTTCTTCTTCAGCCACTTCCCCACCTTCCTTGCTCTTCTCTGCACTTGCTCCACAGCCTCAACATCCTTCTTGTGGGGAGGGGCCCACAACTGAACACAATATTCAAGGAGCATGTGGAAAAGTATCGTTGGTCCTCAGCCTCTCCTGGATTTTACACCCACACCATCCTGGTACCAACCCCCAGCACTACCACAAAAGGAAGGAACTCAAAGAACACTCACCAACACCTCGAAGAGGAGCGACAGCAGTTTGCTGTTGGCCATGAAGGTGCTGTCCAGGACGCCCAGGTTGAACCAGCTCCCCAGGCACCGAAAGATTTTGATGAGCATCTTCTCATCGTTGCCTGCTTTTTCCACACACGTCATCTACAACAGAACCAGGAAGACCTGCTCAGGGCCCCAGCTCCAAACCTCTTGGAAAGCCAGTGCAGAGCCTCCACAGTTGAGAGAGCTCCCCTGTGAACCTGAGCAAGACACCAGGGCCAGGAGAGGCCGCGGCAATCCCTGCAAGAGGCACTAAGGCAGCAGCACTGTTCCCCACAACCAGAAACCACCTGGGCTGCATCCAAAGCTGTGGGAGCAGCAGGGAGGGAGGGGATTGTCCCCCTCTGCTCCACTCTGGGGAGACCCCACCTGGACCCTGAGTCCAGTTCTGGAATTCCCAACATAAGAAGGACCTGGAAACTATTGGAACAGGCACAGAGGAGGCCACAGAGATGATGTGAGGGCTGCAGCACCTGCCTGGGAGTGTTAGGGTTGTTCAGCTTAGAGAATCATAGGATTACAGAGTCATAGAATCACCAGGCTGGAAGAGACCCATCGGATCATCGAGTCCAACCATTCCTATCAAACACTAAACCATGTCCCTCAGGACCTCGTCTACCTGTGCCTTGAACACCTCCAGGAAAGGCGAGAGCGGAAGGTGAGAAGGATCCAGGGAGACCTTAGAGCAGTTTCCAGTAGGGAAAGTGGCTCCAGGAAAGCTGGGGAGGGGTTCTTGACCAGGGAGGGCAGGGACAGCACAAGGGGAAAAGGCTTTAAATTGGGAGAGTGAAGATTTAGATTAGATCTTCAGAAGATCTTAGGTCCCTCCCTGAACAATTCCTTCAAACCCAGTCTTGTAACTTGAGAAAATGAATTAACCATTTAAATCCTGCAGGGAAATTCAAGTGGTAGAAGTGCCCCCAGTGGGACGTGTGGCACAGGGTGGAACTGGGTGGGCTCTGAGGTCCCTTCCGACTCAAAAGGTTAAAATGCTTGAAATGGTTGAAATGTCCCTGCTGGGATCTACCACTCCAGCTCCAGGTAGAGCAGAGGATTCTGAACAGAGCCTTATGACAAGGCTACGACGCTTGGAGATCCAACATCGGAGCCTCACAGCGTCTCCGGTGAGGCTGCAAGGTGAGGTGGCATCACCTGTCTCACCGATGTGACAGCCAGACTGCTCTGAGACACCCTTGGAAGGGAGTTGGGGGGTGGAGGCAGCCCAGAAGGACAGCACAGGGATTGGAGGAAGGTGGAAAGAGTTTCAGAAGTGAGTGAGGACTCATTCAAAGCCAATCAAGCCTAATAACGTGGAACAGAGCTCCCCTAACGGCGCTGGTGGCGATAGCACCAAGCTCTGATGTGACAAACACAGTGTGGGGGAAGAGAGACGGCTCAAGCCAAGCAGAGGAAAGAGAGGAAATGGCCTCAGGCTGCGCCTGGGGAGGTTCAGATTGGATATTGGGAAAGATTCCTTCAGGGAAAGGGTTCTCAGGCCCTGGCAGAGGCTGCCCAGGGCTGTGGTGGAGTCCCTGTCCCTGGAGGGGTTTAAAAGCCACGTGGATGTGGTGCTGAGGGACACAGTTCAGCAGCAGCATTAGTAGCATCAGGTTTATGGTTGGATTTGATGGTGTGAAAGGTTGATAGGGGCTGAGGGGAGACCTCATCCATCTCTGCAGCAACCAGGAAGGAGGCTGAAGCCAGGTGGGAGTCCGGCTCTGCTCCCAAGGAACAGGACGAGAGGAAATGGAGGCCAGTGACAAGTGGGGTTCCCCAGGGCTCAGTGCTGAGTCCAGTCCTGTTCAATGTCTTCATCAACGACCTGGATGAAGGCATTGAGGGTACCCTTAGCAAGTTTGCAGATGACACTGAGCTGTGTGGAAGTGTGGATCTGCTGGAGGGTAGGGAGGCTCTGCAAAGGGACCTGGACAGGCTGGATCCATGGGCTGAGTCCAGTGGGATGAGGTTTAACACGGCCAAATGCCGGGTCCTGCACTTGGGGCACAACAACCCTGAGCAGAGCTACAGACTGGGAGAAGCCTGGCTGGAAAACTGCCAGGAGGAGAGGGACCTGGGGGGGGTTGATGACTGACCATGAGCCAGCAGTGTGCCCAGGTGGCCAAGAAGGCCAATGGCATCCTGGCTTGGATCAGAAATGGTGTGACCAGCAGGGCCAGGGAGGTGATTCTCCCTCTGGACTCAGCACTGGGGAGGCTGCTCCTTGAATCCTGTGTTCAGTTGTGGGCCCCTCAGCACAAGAAGGATGTTGAGGCTCTGGAGAGAGTCCAGAGAAGAGCAACGAGGCTGGTGAAGGGGCTGGAGAACAGGCCCTATGAGGAGCGGCTGAGAGATCTGGGGGTGTTTATCCTGGAGAAGAGGAGGCTGAGAGGAGACCTCATTGCTCTCTACAACTACCTGAGAGGAGGTTGTGGAGAGGAGGGAGCTGGGCTCTTCTCCCAAGGGACAGGGGACAGGATGAGAGGGAATGGCCTCAAGCTCCTCCAGTGGAGATTTAGGCTGGAGATTAGGAGGAAGTTTTTCACAGAAAGGGTCATTGGGCATTGGAATAGGCTGCCCAGGGAGGTGGTTGATTCCCCTTCCCTGGAGGTGTTTAAGGGACGGGTGGATGAGGTCCTGAGGGACACGGGTTAGTGTTTGATAGGAATGGTTGGACTCGATGATCCAATGGGTCTCTTCCAACCTGGTGATTCTATGATTCTACGATTCCCTCACAGAAAGAGCAATGAGGCTGCCCAGATGGGGAGACCCCACTCCTGGAGGGGTTCAAACACCCTGTGGCCTTGGAACACGGGGACCAGCACGATGGGGTGGGGCTGAGTTTGGACTGGAAGAGCTCGGAGGGCTTTTCCAACCTCAATCCTTCCATGATCTGTACTTCAGCCCTTTCTGGGAGTGTGTGATTTCTCACTGCACCTCCACAAACCCCAAACCACACAGCCCGGCAGGGAATCCGGTCTCACGTCAGTGCTGCTCCAACAGCCCCAGAGACCCCAAGCTTTTCCCGAACTCGGAGTGCTCGGCCCCATGAGACATCCCACCACCCCTAAAACAACATAATCTGCACTCGACAGTCTGGCTGAGGGGAGGAGAACGTCGTTAAGGTTCCGTAACCAACCCCACATTCAACCCAGTCCTCACAACAGACACCCCACTGCCATTTTGCAAATTTCATCTGCTTGGAAATGTATGAAATCAGCTGTTTAACCACATCCAAGCTGGAATAACCTGGATCAGTGGTGTGCAGGGAGGAGAAGAGGCTGCCTGAACTCCTGCAGCGGCTGCTCAGGGCTCAGGGCTGCTCCTTACCAGCAGAGAGACGACTGTGCTGGAGTAGTATGCCAGATCCTCAATGATTTCAGTGCGACGGTTGGCTCCAATGCGCAAGGATCGGCTGTGGACCTCTTCCGGCAGCACCGTGAGAATCTCCAGCAGGAAGGGCAGCGACGTGACGTCATTGCTGTACCTGGGAGAGCAGGAAGGAAGGAGAGAGCGTGAGGGGAGGCGACAGCCACACACAGAACACCTGGGAAACTGGTTAACGGTGCAGTGAGAGATGGAGGGACATGGGCTGGATCCATGGCTGGAGGGCAGGAGGATGGACAGAGGGACCTGGATCCATGGCTGGAGGGCAGGAGGATGGACAGAGGGACCTGGATCCATGGCTGGAGGGCAGGAGGATGGACAGAGGGACCTGGATCCATGGCTGGAGGGCAGGAGGATGGACAGAGGGACCTGGATCCATGGCTGGAGGGCAGGAGGATCCTCAGAGGGAGCTGGATCCATGGCTGGAGGGCAGGAGGATGGACAGAGGGAGCTGGATCAACGGCTGGAGGGCAGGAGGATCTAGAGAGGGACCTGGATCCATGGCTGGAGGGCAGGAGGATGGACAGAGGGACCTGGATCCATGGCTGGAGGGCAGGAGGATGGACAGAGGGAGCTGGATCCATGGCTGGAGGGCAGGAGGATGGACAGAGGGAGCTGGATCCATGGCTGGAGGGCAGGAGGATCTAGAGAGGGACCTGGATCCATGGTTGGAGGGTAGGAGGATCTGCAGAGGGATCTGGATCCATGGCTGGAGGGCAGGAGGATGGACAGAGGGACCTGGATCCATGGCTGGAGGGCAGGAGGATGGACAGAGGGAGCTGGATCCATGGCTGGAGGGCAGGAGGATGGACAGAGGGACCTGGATCCATGGCTGGAGGGCAGGAGGATGGACAGAGGGACCTGGATCCATGGCTGGAGGGCAGGAGGATGGACAGAGGGACCTGGATCCATGGCTGGAGGGCAGGAGGATGGACAGAGGGAGCTGGATCCATGGCTGGAGGGCAGGAGGATGGACAGAGGGAGCTGGATCCATGGCTGGAGGGCAGGAGGATCTAGAGAGGGACCTGGATCCATGGTTGGAGGGTAGGAGGATCTGCAGAGGGATCTGGATCCATGGCTGGAGGGCAGGAGGATGGACAGAGGGACCTGGATCCATGGCTGGAGGGCAGGAGGATGGACAGAGGGACCTGGATCCATGGCTGGAGGGCAGGAGGATGGACAGAGGGAGCTGGATCCATGGCTGGAGGGCAGGAGGATGGACAGAGGGACCTGGATCCATGGCTGGAGGGCAGGAGGATGGACAGAGGGACCTGGATCCATGGCTGGAGGGCAGGAGGATGGACAGAGGGACCTGGATCCATGGCTGGAGGGCAGGAGGCTCTGCAGAGCCAGGGACCATTCCCTACGTGATCTGCTCAACCAGGGTCATCTGGGCACACGGCATCCGGTGTCGGCAAACACCGCGTACCAGAAATACTGGGCATCAATGCACTGGCCATGGGACACGAACGCAGCAGTCGCTGACTCGGTCTGGCTGCTCAATCCTACGCTACGGCTGGAGCCGAGCAGGATGAGGGATTGGCACAGAACAAAAGGAGGGATCAGGGAAATCGCTGACTCTCAAAGGCACAGCAGTGAGCACGGCCTTGGCACTGCAGAGCCCCAACCTCCCACTCCAGCCCAGCCCCCTGCCCTGACACAAACCACTTCAGATTATTGGAATCCTGGAATGGCTTTGGTTGGAAGGGATCTGGCCCTGGTGACTAGAAGAAGAGTAACGTTCACACCCCTCAGCCTCTCGTCCACCCATCCCTTAAACCCCTCCAGGGAAGGGGAATCAACTCCCTCCTTGAGCAGCCTGTTCCAGTGCCCAATGACCCTTTCTGGGAAAAATTTTTTCCTAATGTCCATCCTGAGCCTCCCCTGGTGGAGCTTGAGGCCATTCCCTCTCGGCCTGTCCCTTGAGAGAAGAGCCCAGCTCCCTCCTCTCCACAACCTCCTCTCAGGGAGCTTCCCAGAGCAATGAGGTCTCCCCTCAGCCTCCTCTTCTCCACGAGAAACATCCCCAGGGCCCTCAGCCTTCTTCTCCAGACCCTTCCCCACCTTCCTTGCTCTTCTCTGCACTCGCTCCACAGCCTCAACATCCTTCTTGTGGGTTTAGGGACCACAACTGACCCCAGGATTGGAGGAGCAGCCTCCCCAGGGCCCAGTCCAGTGGGAGAAGAACCTCCCTGGACGTGATGGACAGGATCTATCTAGTTCCCCCACAACATCCTTCTCTCTAAATTGGAGAGATATGGATTTGATATGTCAATGATATAGACA
This sequence comes from Coccyzus lansbergi, assembly GCA_033558105.1. NCBI lineage: Eukaryota > Metazoa > Chordata > Aves > Cuculiformes > Coccyzidae > Coccyzus > Coccyzus lansbergi. Next base: position 164,233 of record JAUMJK010000189.1, on the reverse strand, counting down.
GGAAGATTGAGTGCACCTCAGCAGGTCTGCAGGTAACACCAAGCTGAGTGGTGCAGATGTCACCCCAGAAGGACAGAATGGATCCAGAGGGACCTGGACGGACTGGAGAAGAGGGGCTGGGAGAACATCATGAGGTTCAACAAGGCCAAGAATCATAGACTCATAGAATCACCAGGTTGGAAGAGACCCACCGGATCATGGAGTCCAACCATTCCTATCAAACACTAACCTCTGTCCCTCAGCACACGCGGGTCTTGGTTGGGTCTCCCCAGAGCCGAGGGGCAGAATCCCCTCCCTGGCCCAGCTGCTCCCACAGTTTCAGACACAGCCCAGGACACGGTTGGAAAGGAAGGAAAATCATTCCCCATCGCTGGGCACCCCGTGCAGGCCCCACCCACTCCACAGCCACACGAGGACCAGTTCAGAGTTTAAGGATATAAAAAAATCACTTACTTTTCCACCAAGGTTTGCACACAGCCCTTCCAGGAAGCCATCTGCAGGGCCAGGTCGGCTATTGCTAAAGCAAGCTGAGAGGGGAAGAGGGGAAAAAACACCGCTCAGTGTGGTGAGGGAGGAGATCTGCTCACAAATACAGCTCGTGGGGGCTGCTCCAACCAGCCCGAGCTCGGCAGGGACCACGGAACTCCGACCACACGGAAGCAAGGAGTTCCTTCGCTCCATCCCTGTGGTGTGTGCAAGTCCTAGTGCTTAAGCACAGTTACAGGGCTCAACCTGCTCCTGTGTGGTGTCAGACAGCCTCGTGCCGCAGAAATGTGTGGGTGAGAGGAACGCTGTACGGAGAGGGAAGGGGTTTCTGAGAAGGCCAGTGCCTCCAGAGAAAGCTCCTCAGCACCGCTGGGCAGATCAACGCTTTGTCTCCATGACAGAGCACAGGGAAAAGCCCTGGAGAAGCCATTCCTCCTCTCTCATTCTGCAAACAGCGACCGAGAGGATCACATCAATGATTTAACGAAAGGAGAGCAACTACTCGGTACTGGAGACACGACCTGCAGGCATCGCCCTTCTCTGTTCTCCAACCTGGAGGACAAGCAACCGAGGGAAACCAAGGGATTTGTCTTTGAAAAGGCCAGAAGTGACAAAAGCTGGAGCTGGTCACCGTCAGCATCACCTGCAGCACCCACTCTTCCACCCACAAGGAGGTGATTGCCTTAAGGAATAGCTCTGGGAGGGCTGTGCCACCAGCCTGGCTACTGGCCTGCTCCAAATGGCAAGCAAGGAGCAGCCTCCCCTGCTCACTGACCCTCACAGAGCAGCCTCCCCAGCTCACTGACCCTCAGGGAGCAGCTCCCTCCTCCCCTGCGCTCAGCACACACCTGGGTGACGATGACCGGCGACAGGTCCTTCAAGTTCTGGATGTGTGAGAGCAGGGAGTCCCGTAAGGAGGCGTGGGAGTCTGTGGGGAGCTCGTAGAAGGAAGTCTGAATCTTCATCTTCATGGTCTGCGCCGCGAAGTAGCAGGACTCCACATCCTGACGGATCTGCAGCAGCTGGTCAGAGATCTCCCAGGCATGAACCTGCGGGAGAGGAGGGAAAGGTCAGCGAGGGAACATGGAGCGCACGGAGGAGGAGGAGGCAGCAGCCTCCAGATGGGTTTCAAAGAAAGTGGAGATTCCCCCAGGTGAAAGCACATCCTCTGCTCTCAAACAACTCCAAATTCATGGAATCATAGAATAGGTTGGATTGAAAACACCTTTGAGATCGAGTCCAGCCAACCCTGTCCACCACTGAACTATCCCTGAGCACCTCATCCGCCTGGATTTTAAATCCCTCCAGGGATGGGGACTCTGCCAGGGCCTGAGAACCTTTCCATAAAGGAATCCTTCCCGATGTCCAATCTGAACATGCCCTGGAACAACTTGAGGCTGTTTCCTCTTGTCCCATCGCTGTCACCTAGGAGAAGAGCCCAGCTCCCTCCTCTCCACAACCTCCTCTCAGGCAGCTGCAGACAGTGATGAGGTCTCCCCTCAGCCTCCTCTTCTCTAGGAGAAACAGACCAAGGCTCTCAGCCACCTCTCATAAACCTTGTTCTCCAGCCCCTTCCCCAGCTCTGTTCCCTTCTCTGGACGCGCTCCAGCCCCTCAAGGTCCTTCTTGGAGCGAGTGGCCCAGAACTGAGCCCAGGAGCTGAGAGGTGGCCTCCCCAGTACATCAGTCTCAGCTCAGGCAGTAGAGCTCGATAACTCTGGGTGGAAAACTGTTTGGCTGGAGGGCCCAGACAGTGGTGGGAGATGGAGTTAACTCCAGCTGGAGGCCAGTGACAAGTGGTGTCCCCAGGGCTCAGTGCTGGGTCCTGTTCAATGTCTTCATCAATGACCTGGATGAAGGCATCGAGGGCTCCCTGAGCCAGTTTGGAGGTGACACTGAGCTGGGTGGGAGTTGCATCTGCTGGAGGGTCAGGAGACTCCAAAGGGATCGGAACAGGCTGGATCCATGGGCTGAGACCAATGAGATGAGGGTTAACCAATGAGATGAGGGTTAACAAGGCCAAAGGTGGATCCTGCCCTTGGGGCACAAGAACCCTGAGCAGCTCCAGCCTAGGAGAAGTCTGGCTGGAAAGTGGCTGGAGGAGAAGGAGCTGGGGGGGTTGGTTGAAGAGGAGGCAGCAGGGGCCCAGGTGGCCAAAAAGGCCAAGGGCATCTTGGTTTGGAGCAGAGCTGGCATGGCCAGCAGGGCCAGGGAGGTTCTTCTCCCTCTGGACTGGGCCCTGGGGAGGCTGCTCCTCCAATCCTGGGGTCAGTTGTGAGAGAAGAGCAAGGAAGCTGGTGAAGAGGCTGGAGAAGAAGGCTGAGGGCCCTGGGGGTGTTTCTCCTGGAGAAGAGGAGGCTGAGGGGAGACCTCATTGCTCTCTGCGACTCCCTCAGAGGAGGTTGTGGAGAGGAGGGAGCTGGGCTCTTCTCAGCTAAGTTCTGAGCAGTAGGGGCAGGAGCACAGACCAGGCCGGCAGCTCCAGCTCCAAGCGTCGCTGAGCTCTGATCATCAGCCCAATCCGGGTGGATAAACACACAAACCCAGCACTGAAGTGCAAGGTGACATTTAACGCTGATGTGAAACCCGAGCTCAGCGTTCACACAGCTCTACCAAAGGACACATGGAAACAAGGCCTCGGGACCTTCTTCACGCAGAATAAACCCTCCCGGCAGGAAAAGCAGCTTTTCTTTCCATTTTAACCAACAGGGACAAAAGGAAGGGCTTGCTAGGCACAACTCAGTGCATCAGAACCCTGGAAAATCAGAATGGAGTAGATACCAGGAGATGGAGAAGATTCCAGTATGGAAAGGGGCTCCAGGAAAGCTGAGGAGGGGCTCTGGATCAGAGAGAGGACGAGGGGAATGGTTCTGAGTTGAAAGAGGGAAGATTGAGATGAGATCTCAGACAGAAATGTTCTCCTGTGAGGGCAGGAGGCCCTGGAACAGGTTTCCCAGAGAAGTGGTGGCTGCTCCATCCCTGGAGGGATTCGAGGCTGGAACACAGAACATGCTGAACACAAGCCAGAAGTGGCCACCAGCATCCTGGCTCGGATCAGCCATGGGGTGGCCAGCAGGACTGGGACAGAGATTGCACTCCTGGACTCAGTACTGGGGAGACACCCCTTGAATCCTGAGTTCAGCTCTGGGCCTCTCACTCCAAGAAGGACCTTGAGGGGCTGGAGAACGTCTGGAGAAGGGAACGGAGCTGGGGAAGGGGCTGGAGAACAAGGGTTCTGAGGTTAGACTGTGTGAGCTGGAGGTCTTCTCCAACCTCAATGATTCCATCATTCCGTGTGCCGCAGGAACCTTCAGGCGAAGCCTCACAGCAACCCTCACACACACACACACAGCACAAGCGGATGAACACCCCAAAAGACAAAGATCCCTGTGAGATCAAGGCCAGCAGCCCCATGCTCGGGCACCTGGGGTAACCTGTACCAAGCACCCTTGTGAATCCAGGGATTTCTCATTGACACAGGACTTTCCAGTGGATTGGAGACCTTCTGAGGTGACTCTTCCCATCATCCTGCGACGTCATTTTGGACAAGGAAGGGGGAATGTTGTGGGACTTGTCCTCACGGCGCAGGACTGCTCCGGGACGTGGGTTAGCGGTTGATAGGAACGGTTGGACTTGATGATCCCAGAGGTCTTTTCCAACCTGGTGATTCTGAATACCCTCCTCATCACCCTAGAATGAGGAATCTCTGAACGGTGCTGGTGAACAGAAGGGCAGCCAGCAAGCTCCTGCCTTTGGAGATCCCAGGATCTCCTTATGGACACGGATAGGTTCCTCACGCGCTTGGTGGATCCCTCTCCACACCCTGATGACAGCCACGAAAGCAGCAAGATGGTGTTTCCCTTGGGAAAGGATTCCAAACCCCGTTTCCAGTGGGCTTCAGCTAGTAAAAGCTGTTTGGTTTGGGTTTTTTAATCTAATTAAGAGTTCTACTTCTACCCAATGTTACCAATACGTTAATTTTACAGACAGACCATGGGAAATCCATATCGGAATCAGCCGCTTCCGTAAGCCCTGCCTGGCTGCCGGCCACGGACAACTTCCACCTCCTCGAAAGCACTTTAGGAATCGACATTAAATCACAAACCAACCTGCGCGTGATCTGCACTGAACAAACCCCAGACACCAGCTCTGCATCCACACTGTATATTTTCACACCACAGCCCAGGGAATGGAGGAGAAATCACGATCGGAGAAGTGAGCACACCTGAAACCAGGGTCACCCCTGCACTCAGTCTGGCTCTTCAGCATCAGAGAAGCTCCAGGTGCTCCATAAGGAGCATTTCTGCAACTCCCAACTCCCAACACAGCTTTGAAGGTGCTGGAATTGTGTGGTTTGGGTAAACTTTTACCCAGAGCTGAGCCTCAGCGCTGCAAAAGCACACACAGACATCACAGCTTTGGCTCCTGCCACAACAAGGGCTCCAGCATATGATGACCACTCTGCAAACACAAGATCGTGGACAGAATCACAGAGGCATTTGGGCAGGAAAAGACTTCTAAGGTCATGGAGTCCAACCGTAAACCCAGTGTGGCCAGACCCACCACTCAACCCTGCCCCTAAGTCACAGAATCACCAGGCTGGAAGAGACCCACCGGATCATCGAGTCCAACCATTCCCATCAATCACTAACCCATGTCCCTCAGCACCTCGTCCACACGTCCCTTAAACACCTCCAGGGAAGGGGAATCAAACCCCTCCCTGTTCCAGTGCCTAGTGACCCTTTCCATGAAATATTTCATCCTGATGTCCATCCTGAGCCTCCCCTGGTGGAGCTTGAGGCCATTCCCTCTCGTCCTGTCCCTTGGGAGAAGAGCTCAGCTCCCTCCTCTCCACAACCTCCTCTCAGGGAGTTGCAGAGAGCACTGAGGTCTCCCCTCAGCCTCCTCTTCTCCAGGAGAAACACCCCCAGGGCCCTCAGCCTTCTTCTCCAGACCCTTCCCCACCTTCCTTGCTCTTCTCTGCACTTGCTCCAGAGCCTCAACATTCTTCTTGTGCTGAGGGGCCCACAACTGAACACAGCAGGTGTCACATCCGTATGGATCTAAGCCCCTCCAGGGATGGGGATCGCACCATCGCTGTGGTCATGGAAGAGACCGCTATGTCACAGCTCCAGAAATGGGAAAAAAAACCAGGGATAACCCCACCCCAAGAGCCCATCCCAGCAGAGGCAAACAGCACGGAGCCAACGGAGGAGCCACCTGGATGCCAAACAGGCACAACCCGTGCAGAGACAGGTGCATCCCAGCTTCGGGGACCGGGAGGGGATCCCTCCCTGGCTGCTGTGACAGTCACGCAGCTGAAATGGAGAATCGGCTCCTTCCCTATGGACACACCTAGCAGGGTCGGGCACCAAACACCAACACCCTTATCACTCATCAGACACAAACTCCTGCTGGGAAGCTCAGGGTGGTAGCTGTGCCTTCGGGAACACCGGCGCCTCGAAGTGTTAATAGCCAATAACCTCCCTGTTACACATTTACAGCCACTACACACGTCACAGCTCTGTTTATACCTTGATATACAAATACCTGAGACTTCAGCAGCACCTGCCACGGCGGCTAACGAGGTGAGGAGGAAAGGCCTGAATTTCAGGGATCACCTTTAGGCCCCTCAGCACAAGAAGGATGTTGAGGCTGTGAGGCGAGTGCAGAGAAGAGCAAGGAAGGTGGTGAAGGGTCTGGAGAAGAAGGCTGAGGGCCCTGGGGGTGTTTCTCCTGGAGAAGAGGAGGCTGAGGGGAGACCTCATTGCTCTCTGTGACTCCCTAAGAGGAGGTTGTGGAGAGGAGGGAGCTCTGGGCTCTTCTCCCAAGGGACAGGACGAGAGCTTTTCACAGTTAAGGGTCACTGGTCCCTGCCAGAGGCTGCTCAGGGACGGGGTTGATTCCCCTTCCCTGGAGGGTTTAAGGGATGGGTGGACGCAGTGCTGATGGACATGGGTTAGTGATTGATGGAATGGTTGGACTCCATGATCCTGGAGGTCTCTTCCAACCTGGTTGTTCTATGATTCTATGATTCTAGTATCCCTGCCACAGCTACAGCAGGAATACACATTTCCCTTCATGGGTCAGAGGGACACAGGCATGAAACACCGAGGTTTGGTCTCTCTGAACAAAATAAGATGCAGAAAGACCTTTCCCTCTCAGACGCTCACTCCAGTGAAAGTCCTGCAGCCACCGATGAGCAAACCTCTCCCAAACTCTCCCCTTGGACACAATGGCATGTGGAGAATTCCCTGTCTTTACAGAATCATGGAATGGTTTGCGTTGGAAGGGACCTCCAAGCCCATCCAGTCCATCCCCTGCCATGGGCAGGGACACCTCCCACGGGATCAGGGGCTCCAAGCCCCATCCAACCTGGCCTTGAACTCCTCCAGGATGGAGCAGCCACAGCTTCTCTAGGCAACCTGTGCCAGGGCCTCACTGTGAAGAATTTATTCCCGATATGGAGTCTAAATCCACCCTCTCTTAGTTTAAAATCATTCCCCCTGGACTTGTCACAACAGGCTTCATGCTCCTCTTTCCTGCCACCCCCACTCAGTCCTGGACGCTCCAAACACTCCACTTTGCCAGGGCCATGGGTCACAATCCTGCACAGCACGAGGCTGCCTCATCAACCTATCACAGAATCATAGAACAACCAGGTTGGAAGAGACCCATCGGATCATCGAGTCCAACCATTCCCATCAAACACTAAACTATGTCCCCCAGGAAACCTCCTAGAGTTGTTATCTTCTCTCATGAACAAGGGACCCGACAGCTCCCAGGACTCGAACAAGCCAGGGTCCTTATCTGCTACTGAGTTAACGATATCAGAAGCGCTCACCTTCCCCCAGCTCGTACCTGAAAGGTGAAACAAACTGAGCCTTGAAGCAAGCTGAATGTGCGGAAGGCACCCACGCTGCCTCCCAGGGCATCCAAAGGGATGGAAAATACCGGAAATTAATCCTTAGACCCAGAAAATGAACCCCAGGAAGGATCAAGCCAAACGAGACGCAAGGAGTAGAAGCACCGATGAGCTGGAGTTGAGCCTGCTCGTCGCTTCTGCCTGAAACCCCCATGTGCACAACGGAGTCGGTTCCGAACCGGGAAGCGATTTCTGGAGGTGTTTCTCCGGGAGAGCAAAGGGATTCCCCACAACTGCCAGTGCGGGAGCTGAGGGGCTGCACACGCACTCCCCAGCGTGTGATTTGTACCCAAACCAACCAGGATGACACAGAGAGGAGCTTAGTGGAACGGCAGGTAAGCCATCCACACCTCAAGGCTTTCCCGAGCCAGGAGATCCCGTCCTCAGGGGTGTTGAAGACAAGAAATGAGTCCCTGATACCTCAGGCTCCCTTTTTGAGGTGCGGTTTGTCCCAGGTGCAGCAGCCGGAGCCCTCAGGCTGCTCCTGGCCCCCTCAGGCAGGGACTCCTCACCCAGAAAACGCAGATTTGAGTCGTTTCTGGCATAGGAATCAGCTCTGAAACCATCATCTCCCATCTCCCTCTCCCGGGTCCTGCACTTGGGGCACAACAACCCTGAGCAGAGCTCCAGACTGGGAGAAGTCTGGCTGGAAAACTGCCAGGAGGAGAGGGACCTGGGGGGGTTGGTCGACAGCGACTGACCATGAGCCAGCAGTGTGCCCAGGGGGCCAAGAAGGCCAAGGGCATCTTGGCTTGGATCAGAAATGGTGTGACCAGCAGGGCCAGGGAGGTGATTCTCCCTCTGGACTCAGCCCTGGTGAGGCCGCTCCTTGAATCCTGTGTTCAGTTGTGGGCCCCTCAGCACAAGAAGGATGTTGAGGTTCTGGAGAGAGTCCAGAGAAGAGCAACGAGGCTGGTGAAGGGGCTGGAGAACAGGCCCTATGAGGAGCGGCTGAGAGAGCTGGGGGGGTTTCTCCTGGAGAAGAGGAGGCTGAGAGGAGACCTCATTGCTCTCTGCAACTCCCTGAAAGGAGGTTGTGGAGAGGAGGGAGCTGGGCTCTTCTCCCAAGGGACAGGGGACAGGACGAGAGGGAATGGCCTCAAGCTCCACCAGGGGAGATTTAGGCTGGAGATTAGGAGGAAGTTTTTCACACAGAGGGTCATTGGGCATTGGAATAGGCTGCCCAGGGAGGTGGTTGATTCCCCTTCCCTGGAGGTGTTTAAGGGACGGGTGGATGAGGTTTTGAGGGACTTGGTTTAGTGTTTGATAGGAATGGTTGGACTCGATGATCCGATGGGTCTCTTTCAACCTGGTTGTTCTATGATTCTATGATTCTAAATCCACACAGTCCTGGGTTGTCCTTCCTGAGCACACTCGGTGTGCAAACACGATGCCACAAAGTCCAGTGGTGAGCAGGGCTGGAACAACGCCGTGGGCTCTAAACCAGGGAAAATGCAGAATTCTGTGGTGATAAATGGCCTGAAGACTTACCGGCTGGTGGAGCCGAACGGAGCTCTGGGAAGGCACAGAGGGAGGAGAGGAACTCTGCTCCACTCCACAGAATTCAGGCTTTGGGATAAAGAGAGAGTGAGGGGGACGGGAATCCAGCTCCTCTGGAGTCACAGAGGGTGAGGGAAATGGACGAGGCTGCTCCTTGGAAGGGCTCGGCAGCCAGGAGAGCATTTGGGGGAAGAACAGAGTGGGGAAACGGCACAGGAGCCACACAGGGAGCCAGACACCAGAACGAAAGGCGACAGAGAGAAACGAGAAACTCAGGAGAAGAGAGAAAACAGAGTCACCCTGAGCTTCGCAACAGACAAAGGACAAACCTGCTTCCACCCGGACAACATGAGGCTGAAAAACAGATGCTGGCTCCAACATTGAGTCCCAAGGCTGAAGTTTAGAATCACAGAATCATTTTGTTGGAAAAAAAGCTTTGAGATCATTGAGTCCAACCATCCCTGTCCACAACTGAACCATCCGTGAGCACCTCATCTGCCTGGTTTTTGAACCCCTCCCAGGGTGGGGACTCTATCACTGCCCTGGGCAGCCTCTGCCAGGGCCTGAGAACCTTTTCCGTAAAGAGATTCTTCCTGATGTCCAACCTGGACCTGCCCTGGCACAACTTGAGGCCATTTCCTCTTATCTATCCCTTGTTCCTTGGGAGTGGAACCAACCCCCAATCTGGTTCCAACTTCCCTTCTAGGAGTGGCAGAGAGTGACGAGTCCTCAATGTCCTCCTGGGAGTGAGAGGCCCAGAGCTGAGCCCAGGAGTCAAGGGGCAGCCTCCCCAGCACCGAGTCCAGGGGCACAATCCCTGCTCCTCTGGCCACACTGCTTCTGGGACAGGACAGGGTGTCACTGGCCTTCTTGGCCACCTGGGCCACTGCTGGATCATGTTCAGCTGCTGTCAACCAACACCCTCAGGTTCTTCTCCTCCAGCAGCTTTCCAGCTGCTGCTCCCCAAGCCTGGAGCTGCTCAGGGTTATTGTGTCCAAGCGCAGGACCTGGAACTTGGCCTTGTTGAACCTTATCCTGGTCAAATCCCTCTGCAGAGCCTCCTGCCCTCCAGCCATGGATCCAGCTCCCTCTGTCCATCCTCCTGCCCTCCAGCCATGGATCCAGGTCCCTCTGCAGATCCTCCAGCCATGGATCCAGGTCCCTCTGAGGATCCTCCTGCCCTCCAGCCATGGATCCAGGTCCCTCTGTCCATCCTCCTGCCCTCCAGCCATGGATCCAGCTCCCTCTGTCCATCCTCCTGCCCTCCAGCCATGGATCCAGCTCCCTCTGTCCATCCTCCTGCCCTCCAGCCATGGATCCAGGTCCCTCTGTCCATCCTCCTGCCCTCCAGCCATGGATCCAGCCTCCCCAGGCCCCTCTGCACAGCCCTGTCCTCTTTATTTCCCGAGACGGGTTCCCTAAGCCCAGGGAGACCTCAAAGCAACTTCCATCAGGGAAAGGGCTCGGGGAGGGCTCCTTGCTCAGGGAGCGCGAGGACAGGACGAGGGGGATGGACTTGAACGGGAAGGGGGAAGATTTGGGTTGGACCCCGGGAGGAAATTCTTCCCTGGGAGGGCGTGGAGGCCGCCCGGGAGGCGCTGGAGGCCGAGCGGGAGGCTCCGTGGCCTCTGGGCCGTGCGGCTGCCCTCCCCTCCCCCCCCATCCCCCATCCCCCGCCTCACCGATCGCTGCAGCTCTCCCAGCCAGCAGCTCGCGCGCTCCTTGCCGCTGGGGTCCGGGTCGTGGTAGAGCGCCTGCACGGCCTGGTACACCACCTGCAGGCTGGGCTTCCCGCCGGCCTCCATGGCCGCCCGTGGCCGCCGCCTCAGCGCCGCCCCGCGCCGCCCCGCGCCGCCGCCATCTCCTCCCTCAGCCCCGGCCCCGCCGGCGCCACCGACAACCGCTCCCCCCGCCGGAAGCGGCGCCCGCCCGCCCGCCCCGCGCGCGCAACGTTCCGGGCGCACAACGTTCCGCCTCCGGGCGCGGCAGGGAGTGGGGTCAGCGAATCGCTGGGTTGGAAAAGAGATTGGAGAGAATCGACTCCAACCGTCCCTGTCCGCGTCCCTGAGCACCTCGTCTGCCTGGCTTTGAAACCCCTCCAGGCATGGCGGCTCCACCACTGGCCCTGGGCAGCCTCTGCCAGGGCCCGAGAGCCCTTTCCACAAAGAGATTCTTCCAAATATCTAACCTGAACCTGCCCTGGCACAACTGGAGGCTGTTTCCTCTCATTCATCCCCTGTCCCTTGGGAGAAGAGCCCAGAGCTCCCTCCTCTCCACAACCTCCTCTCAGGCAGTTGCAGAGAGCAATAAGGTCTCCCCTCAGCCTCCTCTTCTCCAGGAGAAACACCCCCAGGGCCCTCAGCCGCCTCTCACAACCCTTGTTCTCCAGCCCCTTCCCCAGCTCTGTTCCCTTCTCCAGACACTCTCCAGTCCTTCAAGGTCCTTCTTGGAGTGATGGGCCCAGCACTGAGCTCAGGAGTCGAGGGGCAGCCTCCCCAGCACCGAGGTGTTGGTCGACAGCCGACTGACCATGAGCCAGCAGTGTGCCCAGGTGGCCAAGAAGGCCAAGGGCATCCTGGCTTGGATCAGAAATGGTGTGACCAGCAGGGCCAGGAGGTGATTCTCCCTCTGGACTCAGCACTGGTGAGGCTGCTCCTTGAATCCTGTGTTCAGTTCTGGGCCCCTCAGCACAAGAAGGATGTTGAGGCTCTGGAGAGAGTCCAGAGAAGAGCAACGAGGCTGGTGAAGGGGCTGGAGAACAGGCCCTATGAGGAGCGGCTGAGAGAGCTGGGGGTGTTTATCCTGGAGAAGAGGAGGCTGAGAGGAGACCTCATTGCTCTCTCCAACTACCTGAGAGGAGGTTGTGGAGAGGAGGGAGCTGGGCTCTTCTCCCAAGGGACAGGGGACAGGACGAGAGGGAATGGCCTCAAGCTCCACCAGGGGAGATTTAGGCTGGAGATTAGGAGGAGGTTTTTCACAGAGAGGGTCATTGGGCATTGGAATAGGCTGCCCAGGGAGGGGGTTGATTCCCCTTCCCTGGAGGTGTTTAAGGGACGGGTGGATGAGGTCCAGAGGGACTTGGTTTAGTGTTTGATAGGAATGGTTGGACTCGATGATCCGATGGGTCTCTTCCAACCTGGTTGTTCTATGATTCTGTGATTCTATGAGTCCAGGGTCACAATCCCTGTCCTGCTCCTCTGGCCACACTGTTTCCAGAACAGGCCAGGATGTCACTGGCCTTCTTGGCCACCTGGGCAACTGCTGGCTCAGGTAGTTTGGGTGGGAAGAGACCTCAAAGCCCGTCCAGTCCCAACACAAGAGGGAGTCACTGTTAGAAAAAATGAAATATTTTGTTTTAAGCCAAGGTAGAGTTAAGTTTTCATCAAAGTAACTCTATTTTTTTTTTAAAAAAAAAAAGTCCTTCTGGTATCATATAGATTTTGTAGTATTTTTTTAATACCTTTTTTTTAGCATGTTCTTTCAAATAGTGTTTTTCTAGACCCTGTTTGTTCTTTGGAGGTGAAATGTCTTGTGTTCAGTGTGATCTGTGAGCAGACATGTCCCCCTCTGTTTGCAGCCTTTCTCTGTCTCAAACGCAAGGTCAGACAGAGGTGGCTCCAGAGCTCCAATGAGCAAGAGATTTCACTGCTGTGAAGTTCACAACAACATTACAATGAGTCCTTGGAAAGTAACAAAACATACATAAGATTTCAGGAAAAATTTATACACGTGTGTAAGTCGGAAATCTTTTCTGTCCCAGTTCATTCCTCGCTGGTCGTCATTGATGGAGACCACTGCCTCGTGGTGTCCAGGCTGGATAAAGGATGCTTGCTTTCTGAAACTCCAAAATGAGTCATATTGAGCTTATCTGACAGCGGTTTTTGTAGGAATTCCACCCCTGCCATGGGCAGGGACACCTCCCGCTGGATCAGGGGCTCCAAGCTCCATCCAACCTGCCCTTGAACCCCTTCAGGGATGGGGCAGCCACCCCTGCTCTGGGCAACCTGGGCCAGGGCCTCCAAACCCTCACAGGAGAATATTTATCTCCAAGATCTCTTCTCAATCTCCCCTCTTGCAGCTCAGACTGGTTCCCCTTGTCCTGTCCCTGCTTTCCCTGATCCAGAGCCCCTCCCCAGCCTTCCTGGAGCCCCTTTCCCTGCTGGAAGCTGCTCTAAGGTCTCCCTGCAGCCTTCTCTTCTCCAGGCTGAACAACCCCAACTCTCCCAGCCTGACCTGAGAGCAGAGCTGCTCCAGCCCTCACATCATCTTTGTGACCTCCTCTGGACCTGTTCCAACAGTTCCATCTCCTCCTGATGTTGGGGATTCCAGAACTGGACACAGGCTCCAGGTGGGGAAACGTCACCACCGATTCCTCAGGATCCAGGATCTTTGCACACCCTGAAGCCTTCACCTTCTGCAGGGGGAGGGTTGCAACCCTTCACCTGCAGGGATGCAGCAGGTACACGGCAACAACCACAGTCAGTTGTGGTTGGACTCCATGATCCGATGGGTCTCTTCCAACCTGCTTGTTCTATGATTCTATGATCCTGTTGAACTGGGGTTTTGACCATAAAAGAGATTGAAGAAACCCAGAATCACAGAGCTCTGGAGTGGTTTGGGTTGAAAGGGACCTCAAAGCCCATCCAGGACACCTCTGCTCCGTTTGGCTCCGTTCAGACCCGTTTTGCCCCTGTCGGTCGCCTCCAGCCCCAAGCGGGGCGGCCGGATCCCAAAACACCCGGAACCATCGTGCCGGGACGCGGTAGCTGAGGGGGAAAGGGGCCCTAGAGCGCGCGGACACACGCGGAGCCTGTGTCGGGGGGCGGGGCGGGGGGGGAGGGGAGGGAGGGAGGTGTCGCCGCGGACGGCATCGGCATCCCAGCGCCCCCAGTGCCCCCAGTCCTGTCTCACCGGGATCCCACTGCGCCCAGTCCCGTCCCACCGGGATTCCAGTGCCCTCCCAGTGCCCCCAGTCCCGTCCCACTGGGATCCCAGTGCCCCCAGTGCCATCCCACTGGGATCCCAGCACCCCCAATGCCCCCAGTCCTGTGTCACCGGGATCCCACTGCCCCCAGTCCCGTCCCACCGGGATTCCAGTGCCCCCAGTGCCCCCAGTCCCGTCCCACTGGGATCCCAGTGCCCCCAGTGCCATCCCACTGGGATCCCAGCACCCCCAATGCCTCCAGTCCTGTGTCACCGGGATCCCAGTGCCCCCAGTCCTGTCCCACCGCGATTCCAGTGCCCTCCCAGTGCCCCCAGTCCCGTCCCACTGGGATCCCAGTGCCCCCAGTGCCCCCAGTCCCGTCCCACTGGGATCCCAGTGCCCCCAGTGCCATCCCACTGGGATCCCAGCGCCCCCAATGCCCCCCATCCCATTCCACTGGGATCCCAGCACCCCCAATGCCCCCAGTCCCGTCCCACTGGGATCTCACTGTCCCCAGTCCCGTCTCACCAGGATCCCAGTGCCCCATATCCCATCCCACAGGGATCTCGTCATCCCCCAGTGCCCTCCCAGTCCTATCCCACAGGGATCCCAGTGCCCCATATCCCATCTCACAGGGATCTCAGAGTCCCCCAGAGCCCTCCCAGTCCTATCATAGAATCGTAGAATCACCAGGTTGGAAAAGACCCCCTGGATCATCAAGTCCAACCAATTTTCTATGAAAAAAGATGAGTAATTATTAAACACCAACAGTGGTTTCAGGAACTGAGAGCTTTTACGATATTTGAGTGCAGACAGAAGGGCTTTTATCACTCAGAACAGCTCTTGTCCCACAGGGATCCCAGTGCCCCCAGTCCTGTCTCACTGGGATCCCGTTACTCCCCAGTGCCCTCAACCCTGTCCTGCTGGGATTCTATCACCCCCAAGTGGTCCTAGTCCCATCCCACTGGGAACCCATCACTCCCCAGTGCCCTCAACCCCATCCCGCTGGGATTCTATCACCCCCCAGTGCCCCCAGCCCTATCCCACTGGAATCCCATTGCCCCTCAATGCTATCCTACTAGGATCCCATCTCACCCCAGTCCCATCCCACTGGCTCCCGTAACCTGCCCAGTCCCATCAGTGCGCCCGAGGGTCCCTGTCGACACCATCCATGTCCTGATCCCATCCTGTTCCATCCCACCCCCTCCCCACTGGGCTATGGGTCCGGAGGGAGCCCACATGGATCTGGTGGGTGCTCATGTGGGGCTGGGGGTGGATGTGTGGATGGGACAGGACCTTGTGGTGGACACAGACCTCACACGGGGACATCCAAATCCAATGGGTGGATGGATCAATCTGATGGCTGAACAGATCATAGGATCACAGAATCATCAGGTTGGAAAAGACCCACCGGATCATGGAGTCCAACCATTCCCATCAATCACTAACCCATGTCCCTCAGCACCTCAGCCACACGTCCCTTAAACACCTCCAGGGAAAGCAACTCAACTACCTCCTTGAGTAGATTCTACCAGCGTCCAATGACCCTTTCCAGGAAGAATTCCCATCCTGAACTTCTCCTGGTGGAGCTTGAGGCCATTCCCTCTCGTCCTGTCCCTTGGGAGAAGAGCCCAGAGCTCCCTCCTCTCCACAACCTCCTCTCAGGGAGTTGCAGAGAGCACTGAGCTCTCCCCTCAGCCTCCTCTTCTCCAGGAGAAACACCCCCAGGGCCCTCAGCCTTCTTTCTCCAGACCCTTCCCAAGTTTCCTTGCTCTTCTCTGCACTCGCTCCACAGCCTTAACATCCTTCTTGTGGGGAGGGGCCCAGCACTGACCCCAGGATTCGAGGAGCAGCCTCCCCAGGGCCCAGTCCAGAGGGGACCAGGGAGTGTTCAACCCCACCAAGACCTTGTGGGTTTGCTGAGGGTGCTCTTCAAAGACCCGCAGGTGACAACTGCGTCACTTTTGAGGTGGCTTCTGCAGCTGGGGCTGCATGGTGGCTCCTTGGTGACCCTAAAAGCAAGAAAGGGCTTTTTGGTTTCAGTTCCTCTGTGGAAGCTCTCGCCTTCCTCCAGGAAGGGCTTTGCTGGCTCCAGCAGCTGCTCCTCGGGGTTTTCCAGCCTTGGTCAGCCCTGAGAAAGGGGGTAATAAATGCAATAATAAATAAATAAAATCATAAATACAATAATATCATCGGGAAGGGGCTGCTCCAGTCCCTGTCCCTGTGGTGCCACAGTGACACCACAGTGATGGGACAAGGTCACAGCTCTTCCCTCTGCCCACACCAGCAGTGAAAGCTCAAAATGGGGTGGAAAAAAGAAGGTGCAAAAATTAAGGGAAAAAAAAGGGATTTTGGGTCTCAGAGATGGTTCAAGAAGGGCCCCTCGTGCACTGGGCTGACTGGGGGTTAGTGGAAACAAGGGGAGCGAGGCCTATGTGGAGGGGACGGAGCGGAGAATGGGGATGGGTGATCAGGCCCAGTCAACATGGGTTCACAAAAGGCAGGTCTTGCCAAACCAACCTGATCACCTTCTATGACAAAATGACTCGGCTCCTGGATGAGGGAAAGACTGTGGATGTGTTCTTTCTGGGCTTCAGCAAAGCCTTTGACACAGTTTCTCCCAGCATTCTGCTACGGAAACTGTCAGCCTCTGGCCTGGACAGACGCACACTCTCCTGGGTAGAAAACTGTTTGGCTGGAGGGCCCAGAGAGTGGTGGGAGATGGAGTTAAGTCCATCTGGAGCCCAGTGACAAGTGGGGTTCCCCAGGGCTCAGTGCTGGGTCCATCCCTGTTCAATGTCTTCATCAATGACCTGGATGAGGGCATTGAGGGTACCCTTAGCAAGTTTGCAGATGACACTGAGCTGTGTGGAAGTGTGGATCTGCTGGAGGGTCGGGAGGCTCTGCAAAGGGACCTGAACAGGCTGGATCCATGGGCTGAGTCCAGTGGGATGAGGTTTAACACGGCCAAATGCCGGGTCCTGCACTTGGGGCACAACAACCCTGAGCAGAGCTCCAGACTGGGAGAAGTCTGGCTGGAAAACTGCCAGGAGGAGAGGGACCTGGGGGGGTTGGTGACAGCGACTGACCATGAGCCAGCAGTGTGCCCAGGTGGCCAAGAAGGCCAAGGGCATCCTGGCTTGGAGCAGAAATGGTGTGACCAGCAGGGCCAGGGAGGTGATTCTCCCTCTGGACTCAGCACTGGTGAGGCCACTCCTTGAATCCTGTGTTCAATTGTGGGCCCCTCAGCACAAGAAGGATGTTGAGGCTCTGGAGAGAGTCCAGAGAAGAGCAATGAGGCTGGTGAAGGGGCTGGAGAACAGGCCCTATGAGGAGCGGCTGAGAGAGCTGGGGGGGTTTATCCTGGAGAAGAGGAGGCTGAGAGGAGACCTCATTACTCTCTACAAGTACCTGAAAGGAGGTTGTGGAGAGGAGGGAGCTGGGCTCTTCTCCCAAGGTACAGGGGACAGGACGAGAGGGAATGGCCTCAAGCTCCACCAGGGGAGATTTAGGCTGGAGATTAGGAGGAAATTTTTCACAGAAAGGGTCATTGGGCATTGGAATAGGCTGCCCAGGGAGGGGGTTGATTCACCTTCCCTGGAGATGTTTAAGACACGGGTGGATGAGGTCTTGAGGGACTTGGTTTAGTGTTAGATAGGAATGGTTGGACTAGAAGATCCAATGGGTCCCTTCCAACCTGGTTGTTCTGTGATTCTATGATTCTATGGAGGAAGAGTCTGTCTGTCCAGCCTCCTCCTCGCTGGCGCCAGGAAGGTCATGCCAGGCTCCCAGAAATAAAGGGAAATGCACAGAAAAAAAGTTCCCATTTTTTACAGCTTGTGGGTGTAAGCAGCACAGTGTGGAATTGCTGAGTTTTGGTTTCCTACTTCCTGCTGGTGGGGACAGAGCTGGGGACACAGCATGGGCTCTGACCATTCTGGGTGATTCCTGCAAATTTGGGGTCCTTCAGCCACAGCCTTTCAGGGAAACCTTTGGAATCACAGAATTATGGAATGGGCTGGGTTGGAAGGGACCTCAAAGCCCATTCAGTCCCACCCTGGTCATGGGCAGGGACACCTCCCGCTGGATCAGGGGCTCCAGGATCCATCCAGCCTGGCCCTGAACCCCTCCAGGAATGGGGCATCCACAGCTTCTCTAGGAAACCTGTTCCAGGGCCTCCAAACCCTCCCAGGAAAACATTTCCCCCCAAGATCTCATCTCAATCTCCCCTCTTGCAGCTCAGACTGGTTCCCCTTGTCCTGTCCCTGCTCTCCCTGATCAGGAGCCCCTCCCCAGCCTTCCTGGAGCCCCTTTCCGTATCCCCATAATCCCCAGTCTCCCCAGCAGGGCTGAAGGCTTTCCCATGTCTCATAGAATCATAGAACAACCAGGTTGGAAGAGGCCCATCGGATCATCGAGTCCAACCATTCCTATCAAACACTAACCCATGTCCCTCAGGACCTCATCTACCCGTCCCTTAAACACCTCCAGGGAAGGGGAATCAACCCCCTCCCTGGGCAGCCTATTCCAATGCCCAATGACCCTTTCTGTGACAAACCTCCTCCTAATCTCCAGCCTAAATCTCTCCTGGTGGAGCTTGAGGCCATTCCCTCTCGTCCTGTCCCTTGGGAGAAGAGCCCAGCTCCCTCCTCTCCACAACCTCCTTTCAGGTACTTGTAGAGAGTAGTGAGGTCTCCTCTCAGCCTCCTCTTCTCCAGGATAAACAACCCCAGCTCTCTCAGCTGCTCCTCATAAGGCCTGTTCTCCAGCCCCTTCACCAGCTTCGTTGCTCTTCTCTGGACTCCCTCCAGAGCCTCAACATCCTTGTTGTGCTGAGGGGCCCACAACTGAACACAGGATTCAAGGAGCGGCCTCCCCAGTGCTGAGTCCAGAGGGAGAATGTGTGTCCCCTCAGCCGCGGGGCAGCTGCGACACAGCCAGGAGAGATTTGGAGCGACCTGTGATGGAAAAAGGAGGGGGGGGGCCTGGCCCTGGGGGTCGCCCCGAGCAGGTGTCCGAGGGGCCGAGCTCTCGGTCTCGCTTGATCGACGCCCTGAGCCGCCAGGGGGAGGCGGAGCGGCCGCGGGGGCCAATGGGCGGCGGGGGGTGCGGCCGCCGGCGGGTCCGGCCGCTCCGGCACAGGGTCGGGTTGACTCCGATTGGTTTGGCTCGGCTGGTCCCGGCCGGGTTGTGTTCGGCTCCGCTCGGTTTGGCTCGGCTGGTCCCGGCCGGGTTGTGTTCGGTTCTACTCGGTTCGGTTCGGCTCAGCTGGTCCCAGCTGGGTTGTGTTCTGTTCGGTTCAGTTCGGCTCATCTCGGCTCGGTTCGGCTGGTCCCGGCCGGTCCAGGCCATGTGGCGGCAGTCGTCAGGCAGTGCCAGGGCTCACGGGGACACTTTCTCCTTCGTGAGCCCTACGGTGAAATATGTGCTCTTCTTCTTCAACACACTCTTCTGGGTGAGTGCAGGGGCTGAGACCCCACCTGGGGGTCCCCATCCTTATCCCCAGGGACCCCCTCATCTCCAGGGTCGCCTAGTTTCATCCCCAGGGTCACCCCCATCCCTGTGTCTCTCCCTGCCAATCCTGGGGGTCACCATCTCCCCCCATCCCCAGGGACCCCCATTTTCATCCCAAGCCATCCCCATCCCCAGGCTCACTGGGACCATCGGACCCTGGCGCTGTCCCCATCCCTGAACCCCTCTGAGACCCCCCCCCATCCCATCCCATCCCATCCCTGAGGGTCCCCCGGGCCCCCCGGAGGAGGGGGTGACACCCACGGGGGGGTTGGGACCCCTCCTGGTTCCATCACCCCAAATCCTGGCCCTGTGGAGACGATGGACGCAGGGAGGGCTCCTGTCCCACCTCCCTAGGCCACTATCACCAGGGAAGCCACACGGGTTCCACATTTTGGGGTCTTTAGGGGTTTTCCTTAATTTTGTGGGATTATTTAATGTTTGTTTTTAATATTTTAGGGGATTTTTTAATGGTTTTAGGTGCTTTTTATTGTTTTAGTTTGGGGTTTTTT
This sequence comes from Coccyzus lansbergi, assembly GCA_033558105.1. Taxonomy (NCBI): domain Eukaryota; kingdom Metazoa; phylum Chordata; class Aves; order Cuculiformes; family Coccyzidae; genus Coccyzus; species Coccyzus lansbergi. Next base: position 144,376 of record JAUMJK010000189.1, on the reverse strand, counting down.
TATGGTTGGGGGCTGTTTATACTTTTAAGTTTTTATTTGAGGGTCAGGATTTTTTTTAGGGCTGTTTCTGTGTCTGAAATCCTATTTTTAATGACCTTCTGGAGCAGGGGGATGCGGTGCCGAGGGGATATGGACCCTTGGAGTAGGGGGATGTGATGGAGGAGGGATGTGGATGCCCAGAGCAGGGGGATGTAGTGCCAGGGGGGATGCAGAACCCTGGAGTAGGGGGATGCGGTGCCAGGGGGGGATGCTGTGCTGAGGGGGATGCAGACCTCTAGAAAGCTGCCAGGAGGAAAGGGACCTGGGGGTGCTGGTCGACAGCTGACTGACCATGAGCCAGCAGTGTGCCCAGGTGGCCAATGGCATCCTGGCTTGGATCAGAAATGGTGTGACCAGCAGGGCCAGGGAGGTTCTCCCTCTGGACTCAGCACTGGGGAGGCCGCTCCTTGAATCCTGTGTTCAGTTGTGGGTCCCTCAGCACAAGAAGGATGTTGAGGCTCTGGAGCGAGTCCAGAGAAGAGCAACGAGGCTGGTGAAGGGGCTGGAGAACAGGCCCTATGAGGAGCGGCTGAGAGAGCTGGGGGGGTTTATCCTGGAGAAGAAGAGGCTGAGAGGAGACCTCATTGCTCTCTGCATCTCCCTGAGAGGAGGTTGTGGAGAGGAGGGAGCTGGGCTCTTCTCCCAAGGGACAGGGGACAGGACGAGAGGGAATGGCCTCAAGCTCTGCCAGGGGAGATTTAGGCTGGAGATTAGGAGGAAGTTTTTCCCAGAAAGGGTCATTGGGCATTGGAATAGGCTGCTCAGGGAGGGGGTTGATTCCCCTTCCCTGGAGGTGTTTAAGGGACGGGTGGATGAGGTCCTGAGGGACATGGTTTAATGTTTGATAGGAATGGTTGAACTCGATGATCCGATGGGTCTCTTCCAACCTGGTGATTCTATGATTCCCTGGAGCAGGGACATGGATGCCCAGAGCAGGGGTATGTGGTGGGGGAGGGGGGGATGCAGGCCCCTAGAGCAGGGAGATGCGGTGCCAGAGGAACTCATCCCCATCCTGCTCTGCAGGTGATCTCGCTGGTGATGGTGGCCGTGGGGGTCTATGCTCGGCTGCTGAAGCACGCAGGTGAGGTTGAGGGCTCGGGGGACTCTGTGCTGGGGGCGGTGGGAGTGCTGGGGGCTGCCGGTGACGTCTCGCTGTGGCAGAGGCAGCGATGGCCTGCCTGGCAGTAGATCCTGCCGTCCTGCTCGTCGTGGTTGGCGTCCTCACCTTCCTCATCACCTTCTGCGGCTGTGTGGGCTCCTTGCGGGAGAACATCTGCCTGCTGCAGGCGGTGAGTGCCCAGAGCCCTGCTCTGCGGGACCTTGGTGGCTCTGCCATGGTTTCTCTGTCGTCTCTGCTGTGGTTCCTCCATCATCACTCTCCTCTTGCTCACAGTTCTCCGCCTGCCTGACCGTCGTCTTCCTTCTGCAGCTGGCAGCCGGTGTCCTGGGCTTCATCTTCTCCGATAAGGTATGGAATGAGGGGATAGGATGGTTCCCAGACTGTGCTGCTGAGTGATGACCTTCCGAATGTCCCTGTTGTCCCGTAGGCACGTGGGAAGGTCAGTGAGATCATCAACGGTGCCATCGTGCACTACCGGGATGACCTGGACCTGCAGAACCTCATCGACTTCGGGCAGAAGGAGGTGGGAGGATGCAGGGGTCATCCTCTCACTCAGGGAGCACAAGTCAAGGATGAGGGGAACGGTTTTGAGCTGAAAGAGAGGAGACTGAGATGAGATCTTAGGGAGAAATGTTCCCTGTGAAGTTGGGGAGGCCCTGGCCCAGGTTGCCCAGGGAAGCCATGGCTGCCCCATCCCTGGAGGGGTTGGATCCAGGTTGGATTGGGCTTGGAGCCCCTGATCCCGTGGGAGGTGTCCCTGCCCATGGCAGGAACTGGATGAGCCTTGAAGTCCCTTCTGGCTCAAAGCATTCCATAATTCTCTGATAGAGGAGGATATGAGGGTCAGCCCTGGGGGGTCTGGGATCTTGTCTGAATTCACAGGTTCCCCCAGGCTGAGGATGTTGGGTGGCTCCTTCACAAGGATTGGAAGTCCATGTGGGGAAAAGCTGGATGAAAAGGTGGGGAGAAACTCCTCTCAGTGTCTCTGTCAGAGCCCATATTTATTAAAACCAGGAGCAGATTGCTCATCCCTAAAGCCAGGGGTGACAGGGCTGCCTGGATGTAGATGGGTTTGGGAGACCCACCACTCTCTGCTGTGCTACCCGCAGTCCCATCATGCCTTGTTCTCCCATCATTCCCATTCTCTCCCTGCAGTTCAGCTGTTGTGGGGGCGTCTCATACAAAGACTGGTCCCAGAACATGTACTTCAACTGCACAACTGCCAACCCCAGCCGAGAGCGCTGCTCCGTACCCTTCTCCTGCTGCCTGCAGGATCCCAGTGAGGTGAGGATGCATCCTCAGGAGATTCCGGGCATGCCTCTCTCTTCCCCTCCCTCTCCTGCTATGCCTCTGCCTCTACCCCTCTTTCCCTCTCTCCCTCTCTCTTTCTCCCTCTCCTCCCATCCCTTGGGACTGTGCTGAGCCTGGACACCCCCTTGCCCTAGGAGAATGATTCCACCACTGGCAGCACATGGAAGCCGGGATCAAGATGGATTAACTCCAGAGTTGTCCTGCTTTGGGGTGTGGATGGAACCCATCACTGACAGGATGGGGCTGGGGACATATTGGGAAGGGGATGCCCTGAACATAAAGCCGTCCCTGCCCTCCATCCCTCTGTGGTTTCATAGAATCATAGAATAACCAGGTTGGAAGAGACCCATCGGATCATCGAGTCCAACCATTCCCATCAAACATTAAACCATGTCCCTCAGGACCTCGTCTACCCGTCCCTTAAACACCTCCAGGGAAGGTGACTCAACCACCTCCCTGGGCAGCCTATTCCAATGCCCAATGACCCTTTCTGTGAAAAACTTCCCTCTTGTCCACGTCTCCCTTCCAGGCTGTCGTCAACACCATGTGTGGGCAGGGAATGCAGGCTCGGAGCTACCTGGAAGCCAGTGCCTTCATCTACACCAACGGCTGCATCGACACGCTGGTCAACTGGGTCCACAGCAACCTCTTCCTGCTGGGGGGCGTCGCGCTGGGGCTGGCGGTCCCACAGGTACCGGAGCGGGGACATAGGCTTCACAGTTGCCCTGAGGATGAGTCTGATTTCAGCTCTGGGCGTGGGGCAGGATCTGGGGTGGGGGAGTGGGGCAAAGTTTGGAAACGTCCTGTCCTGAAGCCATAGGGCCCACTCGTAGGACACTGGAGCCTCACTGCTGGCATCCCTCAGCACCATCCCCTTCTTCCCTCTCCCTTCTTCCTTTCTCCCCCTCCCTTCTTCCCTCTCCCTTCTCCCCTTTCCCTCTCAATTCTCCCCCTCCCTTCTCCCCCTCTCCCTCCTCCCTCCCTTCTCTCTCCCCTTCTCCCTCCCTTCTCCTCTCTCCCCCTTCTCCCTTCTCCCCTCTCCCCCTTCCCTCTCAATTCTTTCCCTCCCTTCTCCCGCTCCCTTCTCTCTCCCCATCTCCCTCCCTTCTCCTCTCTCCCCTCTCCCCCTCCTCCCCTCTCCCCCTCCTCCCTTCTCCTCTCTCTCCCTCCTCCCTTCTCCTCTCTCCTGTTCCCTTCTCTTCTCTCCTCTCTCCCCTTCCCTTCCCTTCCCTTCCCTTCTCTCCTCTCTTCCCTTCCCTTCCCTTCTCTCCTCTCTCCCCTTCCCTTCCCTTCTCTCCTCTCTCCCCTTCCCTTCCCTTCTCTCCTCTCTCCCCTTCCCTTCCCTTCTCTCCTCTCTCCCCTTCCTCCCTTCTCCTCTCTCCCCCTCCTGCAGCTGGTGGGGATCCTGCTGGCGCAGATCCTGGTCAGCCAGATCCGGGACCAGATCCGTCTCCAGCTCTACACCCAGCAGCACCGCGCTGACCCCTGGTACTGACCCTGGTGGAGAAGGCGTCTGGCTGTGCCACGGTGGATGGGACCTCAGCTGGGGCTTCCAGACCCTGGATCAGCTGGAGGAGCCAAAGGGGCTTTGCTGGGAGCAGGGAGGTTGGAGTGGCAGTTACCGGACCTGCATGGTGACCACTGGGATATGGAGCAGGGAACACAGGGACACACACACCACGTAGCTGCTGGAGCCACTGCCAGGCTCACCTGGGACTGAACCAGCCGCAGTGAACGGCTGTCTGTCCATCCTTCCATCCATCCTGGGGAACTGAACCAGCCCTGGTGAACAGCTGCCTGTCTGTCCATCCGTCCATCCTCAGGGATTTAACCACCCCAGTGAGCAGCTGTCTGTCTGTCCTGGGGGACCACCCCAGCCCTGGTGAATGGCTGGCTGGCCCTTTGCCTGTCCTGGGTACTGAGAGCTGGTGTTCAGGTCATGCATGAAGCTCGTCTGTGTTCGGCCATGCTTCCCATCTCTTCTCATGCTGCAGCTGGGCGTCTGTCTGTCTGTCCATCCGGCTTCTCCTGATCCATGCACTGAGCTCTGTTCCATTCCCTGTGCCCATGGCCCCATCGGCTCCATCCTGGTGCTGGGCTTTGCTTGCTGGTCGGGAGCAGGAAGCCACCTTGTAGGGCACAGGGACAGGAGGAGGACGTCCTGCTCGGGTCCTGTGCCCTCTGTGGGGTGCGGAGGGGTTGTGCACAGTCCTGGGTCCCTTCTCCATGGGGCTGGTGATGGATGCGACATTCCCCTTGGCTGTTCTGGAGAATAAAGAGATGAGGCCAGACCCCGCGATCCAGACCCTGCGATGCTGGGGGGACACCAGCGCAGCTCCGGCCGACGGCTCGAGGGGCTCCGCGTTCCCGTTATCCCAAAGTTCTGCTGTTGGGGAGCGGCTGTGGAGTCCCACAAAAGGGAGGAGGATGGAGAGGCAGCACAGCCAGCAAGAAGGAGTCTCCCAGGCAGGAATATTGGAGGAGGCGCTCGCTGCCCTGCTCCAAGGGGACACGAATCCCCCCAACACCACAGGCCGCGGCCTCGCTGCTGCTTTTTTGAGCCGTTGCAAAGCGTGGGTGGAGTTTTTAGGGTTGTTTTTCCAATTTTCTCTTCTCCCCGGGCTGGGTGGTCCCGCTGCGCCGCGGAGCCAGTCGGGATGCAGCCGAACACTCCTTGTGTGCAGCTGGGAGACATCGACAGGCCAGGACTGGGCCCTGTCGCCCGCTCCGTGCCCCAAAGGGTGATTTTCCTCACAAAAAAATAGATATTTCCCCTTCCAAAGCAACTTCTCTTCCCCCAAAAGCAGTTTCTTGTTCCCAAAAAGAAACTTCCCCCCCCAATACAATCGCTCACCCTAAAGAGCAATTTCTCTCCCCAAAAGTCATCACTTCCCCCCAAAACGACACCTGCCACTGAAAAGTGACTTCCCTTCCCCCAGAATTACTTTTCTCCCCAAAACTTCAGCACCAAAGAGCTGCTGCTTCCCCCACAAAAGGCAAGTTCTCTCCCAGAGGTGGCTGCTCTCCGAGAGTGGCTTCTCACCCCAAAGTGAACAAAAAAGCAACTTTTCTTCCTTCAAAAGTGGCTTTTGTCCCCCAAAATGATCTTCTCTCTCCCCCAGAGGAACTTCCCCTTCAAAAAAAGTAACTTTTCTCCCCCCAAAAGTGACTCTTGTCCCCATAAAACAATTTTTCATTTTTGAAAAGTTGTTTTTGTCATCCAAAAGCCACTCTTGCCTCCCAATAAAGCTCCTTTTGTCCTCCAGAATAATTTTCTTCCTTAAAAAGTAACTTTCGTCTCACTAAAGCAAGTTTTCCTCCCTAAAAGTGACTTCTCCCTCCAAAAAGTTACTTTTCTCCCCCCAAAGAAGCTTTTGTCTCCCAATAAAGTGCCTTTTGTCCCTCAGAAACAACTTTTCTTCCCCTAAAAGTAACTTTTCCCTCCAGAAAGTAACTTTTTCTTCCGGAAAGTGACTTCACCATCAAAAAAAAAAAAAAGTTACTTTTCTCTCTCAAAAGCAGCTTTTCTTTCCCAATAAAGTGACTTCTGTCCCTGAAAAGTAACTTTTGTCCCCCAAAAGTGGCTTTATCTTTCCCAAAGACAATTTTCTGGTCCAAAAAGTGACTTCTCCTCCTGTAAAAGTAACTTCCCTGTTCCCAAAAGACATTTTGCTCCCACAAGAAACTGATCTCTCAGTAAAGTTCTTTTTGTCACCAGATCCAACTTTTGTTCCCCAAAGCGGCTTTTCTCCCCTGAAAAGAGGTTTCTCCTGCCCAGAAGCAACTTTTCTCCTCCAAAAAGCCATTTTCCACCCCAAGAAGTAAATTTGCTGCCCTGAATCCAACTTCCCCTGAACAACTCATCCTCCCCAAACCAACTTTACCTTTCACAAGGAACTTTTCACTCTCCCAAACTCCTGGCATCCTCCCCAAACCCAACTCCTCTCCCTCAAAGAGGTTTTCCTCCTCAAAAACTGCTTCCCCCTCAAAAATATCTCCCCTCTCCTTCCCAAGTCCAATTCCTCTCTGAAAAAATCAGCTTTTCTCCCCCTTCAAACCCCTCTCTCTTCTCCCTCCCGAATGCAATTTCTCTCTGACAAAAACAACCCTTCTCCAAAACCTTGACTCCTCCTCCTTCCACAGGCAACTTCCCCCTCCCCAAGACCAACTTTCACAAACCCCAACATTTCGCTCCCCCAAACAAACTTTCCTTCCCTCAGAAGAACAACTCTCTTCCCCTTCCTCAACATCACTTTCCTCCCACCTCCCTGCCCAATGTAAAAAAAAAAGAGTAACTTTTCCTCAAAAAAAGGCACTTTCCTCCTCAAAAATGCAGCTGCTGTAAAAAAAGGAACTTTTTTCCCTCCCCAAAAAGCGCTTTTCTCCTCGAAATCGCGACCCTTCAGTGCCTCCTGTAGAAAAAAGTAACTTTTCCCTCAGAAAAAACTTTCCTTTTCAGCACAGCTGCAGTAAAAAACTTTTTCCTCACAAAAAGCCACTTTTTCTTCTCCGCAGAGCGCCCCCTCCTGCCTCCTGTGTAAAAACACGACTTTTTTCTCACAAAAAGGCACTTTTCCTCCCCCAAACACGCCTCCTCCTTGCCTCCTGTAAAAAAACCCCAACTTTTTCTTCATAAAAACGCACTTTCCTCCTCAGGAGCACACTCCCTTCCTCCCTGCTGTAAAAAAGCAAGTTTTAAAACTGAAAAAAGGAACTTTTCTCACAAAAAATTGCAGCTGCTGTAGAAAAAGTAGATTTTCCCTCATAAATGGCAAAATCATGGCCCTTCGTGCCCACTTTAAGAAAAAAAGCAACTTTTCCCTCACAAGAAGAACCTTTTCCTCTCCGAAACTCGACTGCTGTGAGGAGACTTAACCTTCCTTTTACAAGAAGGATCTTTTCCTCCCCAAATCACATCTGCAGTAGCAAAAGTTAACTTTTCTCTCACGAAGAGGGACTTTTCCTCCCCAAAATCTCATCTGCCTCAACTTTTCCCTTACAAGAGGGAACGTTTATTCTGCAAAATGATATCTGCTCTAGTAAAAGTAAATTTTTCCTCACAAAAAGGAGCTTTTCCCTCACAAAGAATAACTTTTCCTCCCGAAAATCATGTCTAATATAGCAAAATACCTTTTCCCTCACAAGGAGGAACTTTTCCCTCACAAGGAGGAACTTTTCCTCCTCAAAATCACGTCTGCTGTAGTAATAAGTAATATTTTTCCCTCACAAGAAGGAACTTTTCCTCCTCAAAAATCTCATCTGCCTCAACTTTTCCCTCACAAGAAGGAACTTTTCCTCCTCAAATCATGTCTCCTATAGCAAAAGTACATTTTCCCTCGCTAAGAGGTACTTTTCCCTCACCAAGAGGAACTTTTCCTCCCCAAAATCTCATCTACCTTAACTTTTCCCTCACAAGAAAGAACTTTTCCTCCCCAAAATCTCATCTGCTTTAACTTTTCCCTCACAAAAAGAAACTTTCCCCTCACAATGAGGGACTTTTCCTCCTCAAAATCACGTCTGCTATAGTGATAAGTAATATTTTTCCCTTACAAGAAGGAACTTTTCCTCCTCAAAATCATGTCTCCTATAGCAAAAGTACATTTTACCTGACAAAAAAGGAACTTTTCCCTCACCAGGAGGAACTTTTCCTCCCCAGAATCTCATCTGCCTTAATTTTCCCTCACAAGAAGGAACTTTTCCTCCCCAGAATCTCATCTGCCTTAACTTTTCCCTCACTAAGAGTAGCTTTTCCTCCCCAGAATCTCATCTGCCTTAACTTTTCCCTCACTAAGAGGAATTTTTCCCTCACAAGGAAGAACTTTTCCTCCCCAAAATCTCATCTGCCTTAACTTTTCCCTCAGTAAGAGGAACTTTTCTTCCCCAGAATCTCATCTGCCTTAACTTTTCCCTCACAAAGAGTAACTTTTCCTCCCCAAATTCTCATCTGCTTTAACTTTTCCCTCACTAAGAGAAACTTTTCCTCCCCAAATTCTCATCTGCTTTAACTTTTCCCTCACCAGGAGGAACTTTTCCCTCACCAGGAGGAACTTTTCCCTCACCAGGAGGAACTTTTCCTCCCCAAAATCTCATCTGTTTTAACTTTTCCCTTAGCAGGAGGAACTTTTCCCTCAGCAGGAGAGACTTTTCCTCCCTGAAATCTCATCTACCCTAAATTTTCCCTCACAAAGAGTAACTTTTCCTCCCCAGAATCTCATCTGCCTTAACTTTTCCCTCACAAGAAGGAACTTTTCCTCCCTGGAATCTCACCTGCTTTAACTTTTCCCTCACATGAAGGGACTTTTTCCTGACAAGAAGGAACATTTTCTCCCCAGAATCTCATCTGCCTTAACTTTTCCCTCACCAGGAGGAACTTCTCCCTCACAAAAAGGAACTTTTTCTCCTCAAAATCATGTCTACTATAGCAAAAGTACATTTTCCCTCACCAGGAGGAACTTTTCCCTCACTAAGAGTAACTTTTCCTCCCCAGAATCTCATCTGCCTTAACTTTTCCCTCACCAGGAGGAACTTTTCCCTCACTAAGAGTAACTTTTCCTCCCCAGAATCTCATCTGCCTTAACTTTTCCCTCACATAAAGGAACTTTTCCCTCATCAGGAGGAGCTTTTCCTCCTCAAAATCATGTCTACTGTAGCAAAAGTACAGTTTCCCTCACATAAAGGAACTTTTTCTTCACAAGAAGGAAATTTTCCTCCCCAAAATCTCATCTGCCTTAACTTTTCCCTCAGTAAGAGGAACTTTTCTTCCCCAGAATCTCATCTGCCTTAACTTTTCCCCTCACAAGGAAGAACTTTTCCTTCCCAAAATCTCATCTGCCTTAACTTTTCCCTCACTAAGAGGAACTTTTCCTCCCCAGAATCTCATCTGTCTTAACTTTTCCCTCACTAAGAGAAACTTTTCCTCCCCAAATTCTCATCTGCTTTAACTTTTCCCTCACCAGGAGGAACTTTTCCTCCCCAAAATCTCATCTGTTTTAACTTTTCCCTTAGCAGGAGGAACTTTTCCCTCAGCAGGAGAGACTTTTCCTCCCTGAAATCTCATCTACCTTAACTTTTCCCTCACAAAGAGTAACTTTTCCTCCCCAGAATCTCATCTGCCTTAACTTTTCCGTCACGAAGAGTAACTTTTCCTCCCCGAATTCTCATCTGCTTTAACTTTTCCCTCACAAAGAGTAACTTTTCCTCCCCCAAATCTCATCTGCCTTAACTTTTCCGTCACGAAGAGTAACTTTTCCTCCCCAGAATCTCATCTGCCTTAACTTTTCCCTCACAAGAAGGAACTTTTCCTCCCTGGAATCTCACCTGCTTTAACTTTTCCCTCACATGAAGGGACTTTTTCCTGACAAGAAGGAACATTTTCTCCCCAGAATCTCATCTGCCTTAACTTTTCCCTCACCAGGAGGAACTTCTCCCTCACAAAAAGGAACTTTTCCTCCTCAAAATCATGCCTACTATAGCAAAACTACATTTTCCCTCACTAAGAGGAACTTTTCCCTCACCAGGAGGAACTTTTCCTCCCCAGAATCTCATCTGCCTTAACTTTTCCCTCACCAGGAGGAACTTTTCCCTCACTAAGAGTAACTTTTCCTCCCCAGAATCTCATCTGCCTTAACTTTTCCCTCACATAAAGGAACTTTTCCTTCTCAAAATCATGTCTACTGTAGCAAAAGTACAGTTTCCCTCACATAAAGGAACTTTTTCTTCACAAGAAGGAAATTTTCCTCCCCCAAATCTCATCTGCCTTAACTTTTCCCTCAGTAAGAGGAACTTTTCCTCCACAGAATCTCATCTGCCTTAACTTTTCCTTCACCAAGAGGAACTTTTTCTCCCCAGAATCTCATCTGCTTTAACTTTTCCCTCACCAGGAGGAACTTTTCCCTCACTAAGAGGAACTTTTCCTCCCCAGAATCTCATGTGTCTTAACTTTTCCCTCACATAAAGGAACTTTTCCCTCACTAAGAGTAACTTTTCCTCCCCAGAATCTCATCTGCCTTAACTTTTCCCTCACATAAAGGAACTTTTCCCTCACCAGGAGGAGCTTTTCCTCCTCAAAATCATGTCTACTGTAGCAAAAGTACAGTTTCCCTCACATAAAGAAACTTTTTCTCCACAAGAAGGAAATTTTCCTCCCCCAAATCTCATCTGCCTTAACTTTTCCCTCACTAAGAGGAACTTTTCCCTCACCAGGAGGAACTTTTCCTCCCCAGAATCTCATCTGCCTTAACTTTTCCTTCACCAAGAGGAACTTTTTCTCCCCAGAATCTCATCTGCTTTAACTTTTCCCTCACCAGGAGGAACTTTTTCTCCCCAGAATCTCGTCTGCCTTAACTTTTCCTTCACCAAGAGGAACTTTTCCTCCCCAGAATCTCGTCTGCTTTAACTTTTCCCTCACCAGGAGGAACTTTTCCTCCCCAGAATCTCATCTGCCTTAACTTTTCCCTCACATAAAGGAACTTTTCCATCACTAAGAGTAACTTTTCCTCCCCAGAATCTCATCTCCCTTATCTTTTCCCTCACATAAAGGAACTTTTCCCTCACCAGGAGGAGCTTTTCCTCCTCAAAATCATGTCTGCTGTAGCAAAAGTACAGTTTCCCTCACATAAAGGAACTTTTTCTTCACAAGAAGGAAATTTTCCTCCCCAGAATCTCATCTGCCTTAACTTTTCCCTCACTAAGAGGAACTTTTCCTCCCCAGAATCTCGTCTGCCTTAACTTTTCCTTCACCAAGAGGAACTTTTTCTCCCCAGAATCTCGTCTGCCTTAACTTTTCCCTCACCAAGAGGAACTTTTCCTCCCCAGAATCTCGTCTGCCTTAACTTTTCCTTCACCAAGAGGAACTTTTCCTCCCCAGAATCTCGTCTGCCTTAACTTTTCCTTCACCAAGAGGAACTTTTCCTCCCCAGAATCTCGTCTGCCTTAACTTTTCCTTCACCAAGAGGAACTTTTCCTCCCCAGAATCTCGTCTGCCTTAACTTTTCCTTCACCAAGAGGAACTTTTTCTCCCCAGAATCTCATCTGCCTTAACTTTTCCTTCACCAAGAGGAACTTTTTCTCCCCAGAATCTCATCTGCCTTAACTTTTCCTTCACCAAGAGGAACTTTTTCTCCCCAGAATCTCGTCTGCCTTAACTTTTCCTTCACCAAGAGGAACTTTTCCTCCCCAAATTCTCATCTGCTTTAACTTTTCCTTCACCAAGAGGAACTTTTCCTCCCCAGAATCTCGTCTGCCTTAACTTTTCCTTCACCAAGAGGAACTTTTCCTCCCCAAATTCTCATCTGCTTTAACTTTTCCCTCACCAGGAGGAACTTTTCCCTCACTAAGAGGAACTTTTCTTCCCCAGAATCTCATCTGCCTTAACTTTTCCCCTCACAAGGAAGAACTTTTCCTTCCCAAAATCTCATCTGCCTTAACTTTTCCCTCACTAAGAGGAACTTTTCCTCCACAGAATCTCATCTGCCTTAACTTTTCCTTCACCAAGAGGAACTTTTTCTCCCCAGAATCTCGTCTGCCTTAACTTTTCCTTCACCAAGAGGAACTTTTCCTCCCCAGAATCTCATCTGCTTTAACTTTTCCCTCACCAGGAGGAACTTTTCCCTCACTAAGAGTAACTTTTCCTCCCCAGAATCTCATCTGCCTTAACTTTTCCCTCACATAAAGGAACTTTTCCCTCACCAGGAGGAGCTTTTCCTCCTCAAAATCATGTCTACTGTAGCAAAAGTACAGTTTCCCTCACATAAAGAAACTTTTTCTCCATAAGAAGGAAATTTTCCTCCCCCAAATCTCATCTGCCTTAACTTTTCCCTCACTAAGAGGAACTTTTCCCTCACTAAGAGGAACTTTTCCCTCAGCAGGAGTGCTCTTCCTCCCCGTTTCGGCCCCTGTCGGCCCTGCCCTGTTCTCGCCTCCCGCCCCGCGAGGCGGAGGCCGTTCGCTCGCAACAAAGGGCGCGGGCGGCGCGGAGGGGTCTGGCGGCTGAGCGGCGGCGCTGAGGGAGCTGTGGGGGGGGAGGTGGGCGCCCGGGATGGCGGCGCCGCCGCCTCGCTGAGCGGGGCTCGGGGAGTGCCCGGGATGGCGGCTCGGGGGGCTCTGCCGGCGCTGCTGGCGCTGCTGGCGCTGCCCGGGGCGGCCCCGAACGGGTCGGCCGTGCCCGAGCGCTGCCGCCGGCCCGCGCCCTGCGAGCGGCTGCGGCGAGGAGCCTGCCTGGGCTCGGCGCTGCCCTACGCCGCCACCTCCACGCTGCTGGCCGACGACTCGCACACGCAGGAGGAGGCGCACGGCAAGCTGCTGCTCTGGTCCGGTACGCGCGGGACGGCCTGGCGGGAGGATGGCGGGGGGGGAGTGCGGTTGGGGGGAGAGAGTGGGGTTGGGGGGCAAAGCTATGAGGGGAGGGAAGTGGGGTCGGGGACAGAGAAGTGGGGGGAAGCGAATGGGGTTGTGGGGCAGAGAAGTGGGGGAAGAGTGGGGTTGGGTTGGGGGCAGAACTATGGTGGAAGAGACAGTGGGGTTGGGGGCAGAACTATGGTGGAAGAGACAGTGGGGTTGGGGGCAGAACTATGGTGGAAGAGACAGTGGGATTGGGGGCAGAAATGCCTGGGGGGAAGAATGGGGTTGGGGAGTAGAAGGGTTGGGGGAGAGAGTGGGGTTGGGGGCAGAAAGGGGGGAGCGGGCTGTGAGGGGAGAGAGTGGGTTGGGGGCAGAGTTATGGGTAGGGGAGTGGGGTTGGAGGCAGAACTATGGAGGGGAGAGTGGGGTTGGGGGGCAGAAAGGTTGGGGCTGTGAGAGACGTTGTGGGGCAGAGAAGTGTGGGGAGAGAGTGGGGTTGGGGGCAGAGAGGTATGAGGGGAAGAATGGGGTTGGGGGTAGAAGGGTGGGGGGGAGAGAGTGGGGTTCTGGGGCAGAGAAGTGTGGGGAGAGAGTGGGGTTGGGGGGCAGAGTTATGGGGAGGGGAGTGGGGTTGGGGGGGAGAAAGGTGACGGGTGTGTGAGAGAGGTCGGGGGCAGAACTATGGGGGGAGAGAGTGGGGTTGTGGGGCAGAGAAGTGGGGAGAGAGTGGGGTTGGGGGGCAGAGAGGTGTGAGGGGGGTTGGGAGTTGGGTTGTGGGGCAGAGAAATGGAGGGAGAGAGTGGGGTTGGGGGGCAGAGTTATGGGTAGGGGAGTGGAGTTGGGGGGGAGAAAGCTGGGGGGTGTGTGAGAGAGGTTGGGGGCAGAACTATGGGGGGAGAGAGTGGGGTTGTGGGGCAGAGAAGTGGGGGGAGAGAGTGGGGTTGTGGGGCAGAGAAGTGGGGGGAGAGAGTGGGGTTGTGGGGCAGAGAAGTGGGGGGAGAGAGTGGGGTTGTGGGGCAGAGAAGTGGGGGGAGAGAGTGGGGTTGTGGGGCAGAGAAGTGGGGGGAGAGAGTGGGGTTGTGGGGCAGAGAAGTGGGGGGAGAGAGTGGGGTTGTGGGGCAGAGAAGTGGGGGAGAGAGTGAATGGAGTTGGGGGCAAAAAGGTGTGGGGGGAGAGAGTGGGGTTAGGGGGCAGCATTATGGGGGGAAGAAGGGGATTGGGGGCAGAGTTGTGAGGGGAGGGAAGTGGGGTTGGGGACAGAGAAGTCGGGGAGAGAGTGGGGTTAGGGGCAGGGAGGTGGGGGTGTGTGAGACAGGTTGTGGGGCAGAACTGTAGGGGGAGAGAGTGGGGTTGGGGGCAGAGTTATGGGTAGGGGAGTGGGGTTGGGGGCAGAACTATGTTGGGAGAGACAGTGGGGTTGGGGGGCAGAAAGGTATGAGGGGAAGAATGGGGTTGGGGGGTAGAAGGGTGAGGGGGAGAGAGTGGGGTTGTGGGGCTGAGAAGTGGGGGAGAGAGTGGGATTGGGGGCAGAAAGGAGGGGCTGTGAAAGAGGTTGGGGGGCAGAACTATGGGTAGGGGAGTGGGGTTGTGGGGCAGAGCTATGAGAGGAGAGAGTGGGGTTGTGGGGCAGAGAAGTTGGAGGAGAGAGTTGGGTTGGGGGTAGAGAGGTGGGGGGTGTGAGAGAGGTTGGGGGCAGAACTATGGGGGGAGAAAGGGGTTTGGGCGCAGAGAAGTGGGGGGAGAGAGTGAATGGGGTTGGGGGTAGGGCTATCAGGGGAGGGAAGTGGGGTTGTGGGGCAGAGAAGTGGGGGAAGAGTGGGGTTGGGGACAGAGAAATGGGGGGAGAGAGTGAATGGGGTTGGGGGTAGAGCTATGAGGGGAGAGAGTGGGGTTGTGGGGCAGAGAAGGGGGAGAGTGGTGTTGGGGGCAGAGAGGTGTGAGGGGGGTTGGGGGCAGAGAAATGGAGGGAGAGAGTGGGCTTGGGCAGAGCTGTGAGGGGAGGGAAGTGGGGTTGGGGGCAAAGAAGTGGGGGGAGAGTGGGGTTGGGGGCGAGAAAGGTGTGTGGGGGTTGGGTTGTGGGGCAGAGCTATGGTGGGAGAGACAGTGGGATTGGGGGGCAGAAAGGTATGAGGGGAAGAATGGGGTTGGGGAGTAGAAGGGTGAGGGGGAGAGAGTGGGGTTGGGAGCAAAGAAGTGTGAGTGGGTTGGGAGTGGGGTTGGGGGCAGAACTATGGAGGGGAAAGTGGGATTGGGGGGCAGAAGGGTGGGGTCTGTGAGACAGGGTTGGGGGAGAGAGTGGGGTTGTGGAGCAGAGCTGTGGAGGGAGAGAGTGGGGTTGGGGGCAGAACTATGGAGGGGAGAGTGAGATTGGGGGGCAGAAAGGGGGGAGGCTGTGAGAGAGGTTGGGGGCAGAACTATGTGGGGAGAGAGTGGGGTTGTGGGTGAGAAAGGTGTGTGGGGGTTGGGAGTGGGGTTGTGGGGCAGGTCTATGGTGGGAGAGACAGTGGGGTTGGGGGGCAGAGCTGTGGTGGGAGAGAGTGGGGCTGGGGGGCAGAAAGGGGGGGCTGTGAGAGAGGTTGGGGGCAGAGCTATGGGTAGGGGAGTGGGGTTGTGGGGCAGAGAAGTGGGGGGAGAGAGTGGGGTTGGGGGACAGAGAGGTGTAAGGGGGGTCGGGAGTGGGTTTGGGGGCAGAGCTATGGTGGGAGAGACAGTGGGATTAGGGGCAGAAAGGTGTAGGGGGAAGAATGGGATTGGGGGGCAGAGCTATGAGGGGAGAGAGTGGGGTTCTGGGGCAAAACTGTGGTGGGGGAGCGGGATTGGGGATGAGAAGGGTGTGGAGGGGGAATGGGGTTGGGGGGCAGAGCTGTGGGGGAGAGAGTGGGGTTGTGGGGCAGAAAGGTATGGGGGGAGAGTCTGGGGTTGGGGTCTGAAGGGGTGAGATGGGTTGGGGGGTAGAGGATTGGGGAGTCTGGGATTGGGGGACAGATAAGTCTGGGGGGGACTTGGGTTGGGGGCAGAGAGGGGGTGAGAGACTGGGGCTGGGGGGCAGCGCTGTGGGGGGCAGGGGTAGGTATAGGGGGAGGAGTCTGGGTTTGGGGGGCAGCGCTGTGGGGTCAGAGCCGCATGGGGGGTTAAGGAATGAAGGGAAGGGAGGGAGGGGCAGTGCAATGGGGAGTGGGGTGGGAGGTACACACAGCTTGGTGTTGGGGGGCTCGGTACAGCAGGGGGCAGGGTGGGGTATGGGGGGGACTTCTGGAGGGGGTGGGAGCACAGAAGAGTGTGGGGCACGATCTGGAGTTAGGGGAAACGTGATATGGGGTGGGTGAAGTACAGAGGGGAGCAGGGGTCTGGGTCTGGGGCAGTGTGGGACATCTGGGGTTGGGTTGTTTGGGGGCTCTGGGGTTTCCTGGGGTTTGGGGGCAGCAGTGACAGTGGGGTGGGATTCCATGGGGCAGGGGGCAGTGGGATGGGAGCCTGGATGGGGGGCTGGGTTCGGTGAGGTGGGGTCTGGGGCACAGTAGGGCAGGGGTCGGTGTTCTGCCAGGGGTCTGGGGCACAGTGGGGCAGGGGCCAAGGTTATGGGGTCTGGGAATCCACAGAGCAGAGTCCAGAGTTGTGGTCCAGGGTCCCGCAGGGTGGGAAGCCAAGGCTGGGGGGTCCGGGGCTGTGGGGTCCTGAGGTCCCGCAGGGTGTGGAGCCAGGGTTGGAGGGTCTGGGATTCTGTGAGTCGGTGGCCTGAGGTGTGATGGGTCCAAGGTTCTGTGGGATGGGGTTCCAGGTCCTGCAGGGCAGGGTTGGGGTCCCAGGGGGCTGGGGTTCTCTTGGGGGAGCTTGGGCCTAGTGATCCTGGGTGCAGGTCACAGCAGGGTGGGCTGCAGTGAGGAGGGGGCCGGGATGTCATGAGGTGTGGGGGTCCATGGTTCTGCAAGGGGGGTCTTGGGTTCTGTAGGGTGGGATCTCGGGTTCCACAGGGTGGGGATCTGGGGTCCTGGGGGGCTGGGGTTCTTCGGGGAGGCTCTGGGGTGTGGTGAGGTCCAAGATGCAGCACAGTGAGACATGGTGAGGAGGGGTCTGGGGTGTTGTGGAGTGGTGGCCCAAGGTGTGACAGTGTCCAGGTTCCGTGGTGCAGTCTGAGGTCTCACAGGGTTGGGGTTTGTGGTGACGTGAGTGCCCCGCAGGCCTGCGCAATGCCCCGCGGTGCTGGGACGCCATCCAGCCGCTGCTCTGCGCCGTCTACATGCCCAAGTGTGAGGACGGGCACGTGGAGCTGCCCAGCCAGAGCCTCTGCCAGGCCACCCGCGCGCCGTGCACCATCGTGGAGCGCGAGCGCGGCTGGCCCGACTTCCTCAAGTGCACGCTTGACCGCTTCCCCGAGGGATGCCCGGTATGGGGGCGCAGGGGTCACCCCAGGCTCCAGATCCCCACAGACACCAGCCGACGCTGACCTGTGGGCACCGCCTTGTCCTCACGGCCCCTGTCTCTGCAGAACGAGGTGCAGAACATCAAGTTCAACAGCTCCGGGCAGTGTGAGGCGCCGCTGGTGCGAACGGACAACCCCAAGAGCTGGTACGAGGACGTGGAGGGCTGTGGCATCCAGTGCCAGAACCCGCTCTTCACCGAGACCGAGCACCGCGAGATGCACGTCTACATCGCCGCCTTCAGCTCTGTCACCATCTTCTGCACCTTCTTCACCCTGGTGAGGGACGAGGGGTGTGGGGAGGCGTCCCCAGAAGGGGACTGGGCACCGAGCTGTCTTTTCCTTTCTCCCACCAGGCCACGTTCCTCGCCGACTGGAGGAACTCCAACCGCTATCCTGCCGTGATCCTCTTCTACGTCAACGCCTGCTTCTTTGTGGGCAGCATCGGGTGGTTGGCGCAGTTCATGGACGGTGCCCGTGATGAGATTGTCTGCCGAGCCGATGGCACCATGCGGCTAGGGGAGCCCACGTAGGTGTCACCTTCATAGAATCAGAGAACATAGAATCACAGAATTGCCAGGTTGGAATTGCCAGGATCTTAGAGTCCAACCATTCCCATCAATCACTAACCCATGTCCCTCAGCACCTCGGCCACCTGTCCCTTAAACCCTCCAGAGAAGGGGAATCAACCCCCTCCCTGGGCCTGAGAACCCTTTCTGGGAAATACTTCATCCTGATGTCCATCCTGAGCCTCCCCTGGTGGAGCTTGAGGCCATTCTCTCTCTTCCTGTCCCTTGGGAGACGAGCCCAGCTCCCTCCTCTCCACAACCTCCTCTCAGGGAGTTGCAGAGAGCAATGAGGTCTCCCCTCAGCCTCCTCTTCTCCAGGACAAACACCCCCAGGGCCCTCAGCCTTCTTCTCCAGACCCTTCCCCACCTTCCTTGCTCTTCTCTGCACTCGCTCCACAGCCTCAACATCCTTCTTGTGCTGAGGGGCCCACAACTGAACACAGTATTCAAGGAGCAGCCTCCCCAGGGCCCAGTCCAGAGGGAGAAGAACCTCCCTGGCCCTGCTGGCCACGCCGGCTCTCATCCAAGCCCAGATGCCCTTGGCCTTCTTGGCCACCTGGACTCCTCCTGCTGCCTCCTCTTCACCCAACCCCCCCAGCTCCTTCTCCTGCAGCCACTTTCCAGCCAGACTTCTCCTAGGCTGGAGCTGCTCAGGGTTCTTGTGCCCCAAGGGCAGGATCTGTCCTTTGGCCTCGTTAACCCTCATCCTGTTGGTCTCAGCCCATGGATCCAGCCTGGTCCGATCCCTTTGGAGCCTCCCAACCCTCCAGCAGATGCAGCTCCCACCCAGCTCGGTGTCGTCTCCAAACTCTCTCAGGGTTCTCTTGATGCCTTCATCCAGGTCATTGATGAAGACATTGAACAGGGCCTTCCTCCCAGTCCCACCACAGCCACTCGCTATGAGGTGTCTGCAGGATCAAGTTGGGGTTTCCTGTCCCCTGGGGAGCTTGTAGGATGCCCCAAGCTTGGGGTAGAGACCCCATTCTCCTTCGGGGATGATGTTGACGGTGCTGTCTCGCCTTTCTCTGTAGCTCCAACGAGACACTGTCCTGCGTCATCATCTTCGTCATCGTTTACTACTCTCTGATGTCGGGTGTCATCTGGTTTGTCATGCTGACCTACGCCTGGCACACGTCCTTCCGGGCGCTGGGGACCACGCACCAGCCGCTGCTGGGCAAGACCTCCTACTTCCACCTCATCACCTGGTCCATCCCCTTCGTCCTCACCGTCGCCATCCTGGCTGTGGCGCAGGTAACGGCACCGTCGTCCCGTCTCCCGCTGGTTTCCTGCTGGGAGGGGCGGCTGCCGCTGACTGAACCCCGTCTTCCGGGCTCTGCCAGGTGGACGGCGACTCCGTCAGCGGCATCTGCTTTGTGGGCTACAAGAACTATCGCTACCGGGCCGGCTTCGTCCTGGCGCCCATCGGGCTCGTCCTCATCGTGGGCGGCTACTTCCTCATCCGGGGTAGGTGTGGGCTTTCCCGGTGCGGGGACAGGGGCCCCGTGGCTGTCTACCTGCCCTGACCACCTCGTTCCTCCTCCACAGGGGTCATGACTCTCTTCTCCATCAAGAGCAACCACCCTGGGCTGCTGAGCGAGAAGGCTGCCAGCAAGATCAATGAGACCATGTTGCGTCTGGGTAAGAACTGCCCCAGCACTGTTCCCATTGGAATTGGAGTGGGAATGGGGGCGTTTCGTCCCATGGCGGTGACGACAACGCTGTTGAGATGGTGTCGCTTCAGTCGAGGTACATGGGGGATGTCCTGCTTCTCTTCCAGGCATCTTTGGCTTCTTAGCCTTTGGTTTTGTCTTCATCACCTTCGGCTGCCACTTCTATGACTTCTTCAACCAGGCAGAGTGGGAGCGCAGCTTCCGGGAATACGTCCTGTGAGTGGGGACGGGATGGGGACAGGAGGACCCTGGTGGCATCCCAGCACCTCCGGTTCAGGGGGGGATGTTATAGAGAAGAGCCCCACGTCCTCACCAGTGCTGCAACCACATCTCTGCTGCTGCAGGGCTCGATGTTCCCGTCCTCACAGCCGCTGTCCTGCTCTGTCCCCGCAGGTGCGAAGCCAACGTCACCATCGCCACTCAGACCAACAAGCCCATCCCGGACTGTGAGATCAAGAACCGGCCGAGCCTGCTGGTGGAGAAGATCAACCTCTTCGCCATGTTTGGCACTGGTGTCTCCATGAGCACCTGGGTCTGGACCAAGGCCACTCTGCTCATCTGGAAGCGCACCTGGTGCAGGTGGGACCCCCAGGCTGTCACCCCTGCTCTGTGTGACCCTTCCTGCCCCATCCAGCGTCCTGAGGTGTTGAAAGTCCTCTCCAGACATTTGTCCATCAGCTGGGGGTGTTTCTCCTGGAGAAGAGGAGGCTGAGGGGAGACCTTATTGCTCTGTGCAACTCCCTGAGAGGATGTTGTGGAGAGGAGGGAGCTCTGGGCTCTCCTCCCAAGGGACAGGATAAGAGGGAATGGCCTCAAACTCCACCAGAAGTTCAGGATGGAAATTCTTCTTAGAAAGGGTCATTGGGCACTGGTAGAACCTGCTCAAGGAGGGGGTTGATTCCCCTTCCCTGGAGGGTTTAAGGGACGGATGGACGAGGTGCTGAGGGACATGGGTTAGTGATTGATGGGAATGGTTGGACTCCATGATCCTGTGGGTCTCTTCCAACCTGGTTCTATGATTCTCTGATCCTATAGGTTGTGGGCTCACAGCAGACAGTGTTTCAGGAATAGGTGGCCTCTCCCGCTCCACCAGTGTCTCGTGTCCCATTTGTGTGACACCTCCATCCTGGGGAACCCATCCAACGTGGTTCCCAGCCCTTGGTGTCCCTCTCCAGAGCGGGAGAAGGAGACGGGGAGGGTCTCCACGTCCCTGCTCTGAGCTGCTGTGCCCACAGGCTGACAGGGCAGAGCGACGACCAACCCAAACGGATCAAGAAGAGCAAGATGATCGCCAAGGCCTTTTCCAAGCGCAAGGAGCTGCTGCGTGACCCAGGCCGGGAACTGTCCTTCAGCATGCACACCGTCTCGCACGACGGACCTGTGGGTACGTGCTCGCACGAGGGTGTCGTTGTGGCAGGTCCCTGGGGTGCCCAGCGTCTCCCCTTCATTGTGCTTCTCTGTCATCCTTGCAGCCGGCTTAGCGTTTGACATCAACGAGCCATCGGCCGACGTGTCCTCGGCCTGGGCCCAGCATGTCACCAAGATGGTGGCCAGGAGAGGGGCCATCCTGCCCCAGGACGTCTCCGTGACACCTGTGGCGACACCTGGCAAGTCCCTGAGGGATCTGGAGGGCATGAGCTGGGCTGAGGGATGAGCTGGGGGGCAGGTAGGGCAGGATGGGGCCTCTCTCACCTGTCCTCTCACCGTCCTGTAGTGCCGCCCGAGGAGAGGGCCAACCTCTGGGTGGTGGAGGCCGACATCTCCCCCGAGCTGCAGAAGCGCAGTGGCCACAAGAAGAAGCGCAGGAAGAAGAAGAGGGAGGTGTCCCCGGATCCCGAGCACGGCCTCGGGGGACCCACAGCCCCCCTGGCACCTAGCACCGTTCCCCGCCTGCCTCGGCTGCCCCCACAGCCCTGCCTGGTCACCTTCGCTCCCGACGTCCTCCCGGGGCTCTCTCCGGGCCAGCCCGAAGCTGCCTTTGCCAGGGTGCCCTGGGACGGCTGCCGCAGACCCAACGTCTTCCACCTCGTCAGCAACCCCTTCTGTCCCGAGAGCGGCAACGCCGAGCAGGAGAGCCCCAGGCTCGGGCGCTGGCAGCACAACGGGGGCTCCCTCTGGCCCCCCAACCCCGGCCCCCCGCCCCACGGACGGGCACCCTGGACTCAGGGCCGACGCGCTGGCCTGGCCCCCATCCACTCTCGGACCAACCTGGTGGACGCGGAGCTGCTGGACCCTGATTCAGACTTCTGAGCCTGGGGAGACCTTGTGAGGGGATGAGGATGCCTGAGGGGAGACCTGAAGCTCCATCCAGTGTGTGTGGCCTGCGAGCGGACCCTGACCTGCTGTGGCCAAACATCCCTCCGGCCTAGACAGGGCCGATTCCTCCCGTCAGAACATGCCGTTTCTCCCCACTCTGCCCAGACAGACTTGATGTACATCCCAGCACAGCAGTCCAGCACCAGCAGAAGGGTTTTGGGGTCCCCCTGGGAGCAGAGAAATGGGAACAAACCCCAGCCAGGTTCTGCAGGGTATAAGGTCAAGAGGGACGCCGCCCGGCAGCCCCTCAAGGACAACGGGACCCAGCACAGGGCAGAGCAAGAGGCGTTGGAAGCTTTGTCCTGCATCCTGAGGCGCTTGGTGGTGCCAACAGGGGTTTAGTTCTCACTCTTTGCGTGACACATGGAGACTTAGTGTCCAGGCTCGGCCTCCAAGCAGATCCCTCCTTTGTGGGGCGGCAGCAGCATCCCCAGGGGGCTCCTGTGTTTCTAGGTGAACCCTCATTCCTGCAGGGCTTCCAAAGTGCCTTCCAGCTCCCTGGAGAGCTGGGACAGACCCAAACCGGAGGCTCCGTGGGATGGTTGCTTCCTGCCCACAGGAGACAGGGAGCGGCTGTGAGGTACCTGGATGCTCCCTGAGCCACGATGCAAGAGGAAAAAACAGAACAGGTTAAAATCCCAGGGCGAGTGGGGCCACCTGCGCTGTCCGGGTGGGTTTTTTATTCCCTTTTTTAACAGTAAACCCCCCTTAGGTTATGGAAAACTTGGCCTTGCCCCAAGGGGGAAGCATTCTGGTCCCTGCTGGGGCTCTGTGTCCGTCCATCCGTTATCCCCACGTGCATCTTTATGAAATCCCGGTAGGCTCCCGGCTTTCCTGGTACCCCGGTGACCTCCGTGGGTTTGGTTTTTGCTGCGTAAAGGAGAATCTGCCTGTATCAGTATTAAATTTGCCAAGTTTCTATTGCCAGTGGCTTCCCAGGCTCCTTGGGGAGGGGTCACAGAATCATAGAATCACAGAACAACCAGGTTGGAAGGGACCCATTGGATCTTCTAGTCCAACCATTCCTATCAAACACTAAACCAAGTCCCTCAAGACCTCATCCACCCGTCCCTTAAACACCTCCAGGGAAGGGGAATCAACCACCTCCCTGGGCAGCCTATTCCAATGCCCAATGACCCTTCCTGTGAAAAACTTCCTCCTAATCTCCAGCCTAAATCTCCCCTGGTGGAGCTTGAGGCCATTCCCTCTCGTCCTGTCCCCTGTCCCTTGGGAGAAGAGCCCAGGTCCCTCCTCTCCACAACCTCCTTTCAGGTACTTGTAGAGAGTAGTGAGGTCTCCTCTCAGCCTCCTCTTCTCCAGGAGAAACCCCCCCAGCTCTCTCAGCCGCTCCTCATAGGGCCTGTTCTCCAGCCCCTTCACCAGCCTCGTTGCTCTTCTCTGGACTTGCTCCAGAGCCTCAACATCCTTCTTGTGCTGAGGGACCCACAACTGAACACAGGATTCAAGGAGCAGCCTCACCAGTGCTGAGTCCAGAGGGAGAAGAACCTCCCTGGCCCTGCTGGTCACACCATTTCTGATCCAAGCCAGGATGCCATTGGCCTTCTTGGCCACCTGGGCACACTGCTGGCTCATGGTCAGTCGCTGTCGACCAACACCCCCAGGTCCCTCTCCTCCTGGCAGTTTTCCAGCCAGACTTCTCCCAGTCTGGAGCTCTGCTCAGGGTTGTTGTGCCCCAAGTGCAGGACCCGGCATTTGGCCGTGTTAAACCTCATCCCATTGGCCTCAGCCCATGGATCCAGCCTGTTTAGGTCCCTTTGCAGAGCCTCCCAACCCTCCAGCAGATCCACACTTGCACACAGCTTAGTGTCATCTGCAAACTTGCTAAGGGTACCCTCAATGCCTTCATCCAGGTCGTTGATGAAGACATTGAACAGGGTTGGGTGTGAGGAAGCAGTGCACGGCTTTGGCTGCTCCCCTGAGACGCCTTTAACGCTGGATTCCGGCTGTTTCCCACCTGGAAAGCTGGTGTGCGGGGCTGGAATCACCCGTCAGTGCTCTAGGGGCTGTTTTGGGGGCCTCTAGCCAGACCCTTTTGGGGTTCGGGTGCCAGCAGATGGCACCACAGGCTCAAACAGGCACGGGGGGTGCCTGGGGGGACCCCACTGCCAGGTTCTTTAGGCTCTATAGGCTGGGCTGATGGGGCTTCTGAGAGCAAACGGAGTATTTGGGAAGTGTCCTGCTGTATTCCACTCAGGAGTGAGGCAGCTGCGAGCTCAATCTTCCCTGAGGGTGGGCGCCCACCAGGAATCAGGGTGCGATCTGGAAATTGAGGTTTCCCAGTGGTTCTTGGTGAGCAGGATGTGCTGGGATGGGTGGGCAGCAGGAGGCTGGAGCAAAACCTGCTTCGTCTGTGATGAAACAAAACATTCTCTTTACCTTTATTTCATTTTTGTGAGGGTTTTTTCCCTCTTTTTTGCTCTATGTTTAATTTTTGTGGATTTCTGTTTTTTTTAAAAAAAGTAAGGATTGGAGCAACCGCTCCTGGTTTTGAAGCAAAAAGGTGAATATCAAATGTTAGGAACAAGAGGAGCCATCCTGGCCCTGTCCCATCCCCTCTGTGCTTGCCTCCAGGCAACAAAACCCCCTTGGATTCACCACAAGGATGAAAAAGTTTGTTTTGTTAGTAAGAAAATACCATTTGTCCTGGGAAATGTCGCATTTTGCTCATAAAGGGCTCGAAGGTGGAGCCGAGTCTTTGCTCTAGTGGGAAAAATGAGAGGGAATGTCAAACCCCGTTGTCCAAGCAAGGTGTGGTTAAACCATCCTGGTCTAAAGGGCCGGAATGTCCCTCATGGGACTAATTCCCACCCAGCGTGTCATGCCAGCAGGGGCCCAGGTGGCCAAGAAGGCCAAGGGCAGCTTGGCTTGGATGAGACGTGGTGTGACCAGCAGCGCCAGGGAGGTTCTTCTCCCTCTGGGCTGGGCCCTGGGGAGGCTGCTCCTGGAATCCTGGGGTCAGTTGTGGTCCCTAAAGCCACAAGAAGGATGTTGAAGCTGTGGAGCGAGTGCAGAGAAGAGCAAGGAAGGTGGGGAAGGGGCTGGAGAAGAAGGCTGAGGGCCCTGGGGGTGTTTCTCCTGGAGAAGAGGAGGCTGAGGGGAGAGCTCAGTGCTCTCTGCAACTCCCTGAGAGGAGGTTGTGGAGAGGAGGGAGCTCTGGGCTCTTCTCCCAAGGGACAGGACCAGAGGGAATGGCCTCAAGCTCCACCAGGGAAGGCTCAGGATGAACATCAGGATGAAGTATTTCCCAGAAAGGGTCACTGGTCCCTGTCAGAGGCTGCCCAGGGAGGGTGGTTGATTCCCCTTCCCTGGAGGGTTTAAGGGACGTGTGGCCGAGGTGCTGAGGGACATGGGTTAGTGACTGATGGGAATGGTTGGACTCCATGATCCTGGAGGTCTTTTCCAACCTGGTGATTCTATGATGGGAACAGGTATTGCAGCCTCTGCTGTGGGTTTTCCCACCCAATGCTGCTTGTAGGGAAACCACAGCCAGGAAACCACTGAGAGAGCCACAGGAATCATGTGGTTCCCCACACTCTGGGAGAGGGAAAGGGACCAGACACCCCTAGGGGGGCTGAGCTGGTTCCAGCAGAGGAGGTGTTTGGTTTTATTAAGGACGGGGACATGACTTGGTCCCCTCTGTCCTCAGCATCTTCGTGCTGGGGTCCACGATGTTCCTGCTCTTCATCTCCTGAACCTTTCCCAAGATTCTTCCAGCAGTTATAGATGAGTTTAAGGACCCGAGGGACAAATCTCCCTTGGGCATCCCAGGCTCAGCTCCTTGGCTGCCAAATCCCAGCGGATTCCTCCAGATGCACCCTGAGTGTCCTCAGGAAAGAGAGGGAAGGGCTCACACAGGGAATAGCATCCGTGTATTACCATGTTCTTTCCCTCTCGATGAGGAGCGATATTCTCAGCTTTGGAGCAAAGGGCCCTTCCTTTTCCCCCTGCCCTCCCGCTGTGGTCGCTTTCATGTCTTTCAGTTATTATTCTAAGCTGATTTCCTAAGGAAATGAGGCTGATGTGATTCCTTGCCTATGGATGTGTCTGTCTGTCGGTCATCCCGCCGGCACAGGACTTGGACGCGCTTGGGACTGGCAGGTGGAGGAAGAGGAGGGGAATCCTACAGACTCCTGGGAACCCTGTCCCACTGCTCTGCGTGGGAGGTTGAAATGCAGAGGTCACATATCACCTCAAGGGCATTCATAGAATCATGGAATCACCAGGTTGGAAGAGACCCACCAGGCGATGAGGTCTCCCCTCAGCCTCCTCTTCTCCAGGAGAAACACCCCCAGGGCCCTCAGGCTGCTTCTCCAGCCCCTTCCCCACCTTCCTTGCTCTTCTCTGCACTCACTCCACAGCCTCAACATCCTTCTTGTGGGGAGGGGCCCAGCACTCACCCCAGGATTCAAGGAGCAGCCTCCCCAGGGCCCAGTCCAGAGGGAGAAGAACCTCCCTGGCCCTGCTGGCCACACCGGCTCTCATCCAAGCCAAGATGCCCTTGGCCTTCTTGGCCACCTGTCTTATTTGCTGGCTTAACCATGTTGCCTGTGGTCACTGGTGACAGGAGAAGCTTCACTGTCTCCTGTGCAGATCCACATGCACTGTGGCTCTCCAGGGAAAGGTTCCCATCTTCCTGAGCTTTGTTCAGCCTCATAGAATCATAGAACAACCGGCTTGGAAGAGACCCATCAGATCATCGAGTCCAACCATTCCAATCAAACACTAAACCATGTCCCTCAGGACCTCATCTACCTGTGCCTTAAACACCTCCAGGGAAGGTGAAAGCCCTGCTGCTCTCTCTCATCCTAACTGGAGCTGATCCCACCAGTGCTGCTCTCAGAGAGCCCCGATTGTTCCTTGCTGACCCAAGGGCATCCCCTTCCCTCTCCGATAGCTGTTGGTTTTCCACAGGCCTTGCTCTGTTTGGATCTCCAGCAAGTTTTGTCAATGTGGTGGAGCTGCACAGGGTGTTTGGGCATGTTTGGATGTGTCCGTGACCTCCTTTTCCAGGGAAAAGCCATCCCTGTCGGCTCTGCTGCTCGGGGGCTGCGCTTTCCCAACAGCACCTTGGGCACTCGCTCCAGGCAGGGCCAAGGACTAAACTGCAGCTCTGGATTTTGCCTGATGAGTGGAAAACAACCTCATGGAAATCGGTGGCACCAGGAGATGATGACGTTTGGAGGGTTCTGCACTGCTGAGTAGCTCCAGGTTGGGACAAGCCCTGTTCCCTCATGGATTGGCTGGGGAAATCGGTGCCACTGGGAGATGCTGACGTTTGGAGGGTTCTGCACTGCTGAGCAGCTCCAGGTTGGGACAAGCCCCGTTTGGCAGAAGAATCGAGGTGTAGCTGGAGCGGAGGCATCGCCCGGAGCCTCCTTTCGTCTTACAGCAGCAAAAATCATGCGGCATCTATCGGAGGGGAGGGATATTCATGAGCTACAACTTCCACAGCGGCGCCTGTTGGGGTTTGTTTTCCATGGGATTGGAATCTGCCCTGGGACCGAGCTTTCCCATCCCAGGGAGCAGCTGAAACCTGCCTGCTGGCTCCAGTCTAACTTTGGGAAGGAGATGCGTTGGTGCAGCAGAGTCATGGCTTCTCCCAGCATTTCCCACTCGCAGCAGAATGTGCTGCTTTCCCTTTAACTTCACCCTCCTCACACATTCCTCCAGAATCCCTCCTGCTGCCGCCTTCCCAGCCCCTTAAATCCCCTCTCAGCCCTCTCCTCCCCTCCAGAGGGCCCAGACAAGCTGGAGGAGTTGGACTGTGTGGAGCTCTTGGGGTTCAACCAGGCCCAGGGCAGGATCTTACAGCTGGGTCGGGGTGATTGCAAGCACTGATCCAGGCTGGGAGAAGAACGGATTGGGAGCAGCCCCGAGGAGAAGGATTTGGGGGACTTGGGGAGGAGAAGCTCCCCAGGAGCTGACAGTGTGCACTGGGCTGCATCCAGAGCCGTGGGAGCAGCCGGGAGGGAGGGGATTCTGCTCCTCTGCTCCACTCTGGGGAGACTCCACCTGGATCCTGTGTCCAGTTCTGGAATCCCAAACGTAAGGAGATGGTGCTGTTGGGATGTGTCCAGAGGAGGCCACGGAGATGATGCAAGGGCCGGAGCACCTCTGCTGAGAGGTCAGGCTGAGGGAGTTGGGGCTGTTGAGCTTGGAGAAGGCTGCAGAGAGACCTTAGAGCAGCTTCCAGTCTGGAAAGAGGCTCCAGAGAAGCCGGGAAGGGGCTCTTGATCACGGAGTGCAGGGACAGGACGAGGGGAACAGTTTTGAGCTGAAAGAGGGAAGATCGAGATGAGATCTTGGGGAGAAATGTTTTGCTGTGAGGGGTCGGAGGCCCTGGAACAGGTTTCCCAGAGCAGTGGTGGCTGCTGCATCTCTGGAGGGGTTCAAGGGCAGGCTGGATGGGGCTTGGAGCCCCTGATCCAGTGGGAGGTGTCCCTGCCTGTGGCAGGAGTGGGACTGGATGGGTTTAGAGGTCCCTTCCAACCCAACCCGTTTTCCTCCTGTCCCTGAGTTTTCTCCTCCTCCTGCTCTGCTGCCTCCATTGCTCCTTCCTGGTTTTGGGGCTCCTGCTGTGCCTCCTCTTGCCGCTCGTCCCAAACCCTCAAAAACCCAAAGCAAAATATCTCACAGAGTCACTAAGTTTGAAAAGACCTCCAGGATCATCGAGTCCAAGACGCTCCAAATAAAAAAAAAAACTCCGAAAATCATCCTCCAAATCACTGCAAAATTGTTCCAAATCACTCAAAATCACCCCAAATCCCCCATTCCCCTGCAAACACTGCACTTAATCCCATAATTGTTCAAAATAGACCCCTAAGCACCACAGCCCCACAAAGTCATCCCCAAAATAGTCCAAATCTGCCTCCAAAATAACCGGAAGTCACTGAAAAGTGACTGAGTTAGACACAAAATCACCCCAAATGGGCCAAAATCACCCCAAAATCATGAGAAAAAAAACCCCACTGATCGCTCACATTACCACAAGTCATGTAAAATCACCAAAAGAACACAAATCACCCATAAAAATAACAGAAAATCGCCTTAAATTGCTCAATATCACCTCAAAAAAAATCACTCAATATTAATGCAAAATGTCCACGAAATCGCCTAAAATCACAGAATGTTGTTGGGAAATCACCCTAAGTCATACAAAATCGGCCCAAATCGCAGCACATCGCCGCAATTTACCCTAAATATACAAAAACTGCCCCTAAATCACTCCCCAAATCACTGCAAAGTCGCCTCTAAATCCCCCTCCTAAAAAGCCTGCGCCGCGGGGGATGACGGGAGCTGTAGTTTAGCTGTTGCCGCGGCAGTGCGGCCGACCTCGGGGAAAGACTACCCTTCCCGACGCGCCCCGCGGCGGCGCGCGTGCTGGCGGGAGTCGTAGTCGACTCGAAGCCGCGGCGCGGCCGGGCGACTGGGGGCCGGACCACATTTCCCGGCGCGCCCCGCGGCGGGGAGCGGCGGGCGCGGCGCGTTCTGGGATCCGTAGTCCCGAGGGGGCGGCGCGCGGGGCGGGGCGGGGGCGGCCGGACTGCGTTTCCCGGCGCGCCCCGCGGCGGCGCGGGGGCGGGCGGCCCGGAGGCGGCGGCGGCGATGTCGGTGCAGGTGGCGGCGCCGGCGGTGGAGCTGAAGGAGCTGAAGGAGCTGAGCGGGGCCATGGAGAAGCCGTGCGAGGCCGCCCCCGCGCCCTGCCCGTTGCCCGAGCGCGAGGCGGCGCCGGCGCTGAGCGGCTGCCCCGCGCTGGGGGCTCCGGCCAAGGCGCCGCAGGCCTCGGCCATGAAGCGCAGCGACCCCCACCACCCCCAGCACCGGCTCCGCGACGGCGGCGAAGGCGGCGCCGCCCCCGAGCCCGTCGTCAGCCCCGACGGCTCCGTCACCGAGGCCCCGAGGACCGTCAAGAAGGTGAGGGGGACGCCGGGGGGCAGAGCCCCTCCCGCCGCCCGGCTCTGGGGGCACTGCCGCCACGGGGGGCGAGGAGCAGACCCTGCGCCCGGAGGGCACTGCTGGGGACGCCTCTGGGGCTGCTCCTGTGTCCATGGAGCTGCTGTGGGGCAGCTGCTGTGCCAGCTTCTGTGCCTGTGAGGCAACTCCTGGGGCTGTGGGGCAGCTCCTGTGTCCGTGGAGCTGCTGTGGGGCTGCTCTGATGGCTGTGGGGCTGCTCCTGTGTCCATGGAGCTGCTGTGGGGCAGCTCTGGGGGCTGTGGGGCAGGTCCTGTGCCAGCTTCTGTGCCTGTGAGGCAACTCCTGGGGCTGTGGGGCTGCTCCTGCTTCCCTGGAACTGCTGTGGGGCAACTCTGATGGCTGTGGGGCAGCTCCTGTGTCCATGGAGCTGCTGTGGGGCAGCTCTGGTTGCTGTGGGGCAGCTGCTGTGCCAGCTTCTGTGCCTGTGAGGCAACTCCTGGGGCTGTGGGGCTGCTTCTGTGTCCGTGGAGCTGCTGTGGGGGAGCTCTGATGGCTGTGGGGCTGCTCCTGTGTCCCTGGAGCTGCTTGTGGGGCAGCTCTGGGGGCTGTGGGGCACCTGCTGTGCCAGCTTCTGTGCCTGTGAGGCAACTCCTGGGGCTGTGGGGCTGCTTCTGTGTCCGTGGAGCTGCTGTGGGGCTGCTCATGTGTCCATGAAAATGCTTGTGGGGCTGTTCTCGCGGCTGTGGGGCAGCTCCTGTGTCCATGGAGCTGCTGTGGGGCAGCTCTGGTGGCTGTGGGGCACCTACTGTGCCAGCTTCTGTGCCTGTGAGGCAACTCCTGGGGCTGTGGGGCAGCTCCTGTGTCCATGGAGCTGCTGTGGGGCTGCTCTCGTGCCTGGGGGCAGCTCCTGGGGCTGTGGGGCAGCTTCTGTATCCATGCAGCTGCTTGTGGAGCTGCTCCTGTGTCCATGGATCTGCCTGAGGGGCTGCTCTGGTGGCTGTGGGGCAGCTCCTGTGTCCATGGAGCTCTGGGGGCTGTGGGGCAGCTCTGGGGACTGTGGGTTTGCTCATGTGTCCATGAAAATGCTTGTGCGGCAGCTCTCATGGCTGTGGGGCAGCTACTGTGTCCATGGAGCTGCTGTGGGGCTGCTCATGTGTCCATGAAAATGCTTGTGGGGCTGCTCTGGTTGCTGTGGGGCAGCTGCTGTGCCAACTTCTGTGCCTGTGAGGCAACTCCTGGGGCTGTGGGGCTGCTTCTGTGTCCATGGAGCTGCTTGTGGGGTAACTCTTATGGCTGTGGGGCTGCTTCTGTGTCTATGGAGCTGCTTGCGGGGCTGCTCTCGTGGCTGTGGGGCTGCTCTGGGGGCTGTGCGGCAGCTCCTGTGTCCGTGAAAGTGCTTGTGGGGCTGCTCTTGTGGCTGTGGGGCAGCTCCTGTGTCCATGGAGCTGCTTGGGGTTGCTCTGGTGGCTGTGGGGCAGCTCCTGTGTCCATGGATCTGCCTGTGGGGCTTCTCTGGTTGCTGTGGGGCAGGTCCTGTGCCAGCTTTTGTGCCTGTGAGGCAACTCCTGGGGCTGTGGGGCAGCTTCTGTGTCCGTGGGGCTGCTTGGGGTTGCTCTGGTGGCTGTGGGGCTGCTCCTGTGTCCATGAAAATGCTTGTGGGGCTACTCTGGCCGTGGGGCAGCTGCTGTGCCAGCTTCTGTGCCTGGGGAGCAACTCCTGGGGCTGTGGGGCAGCTCCTGTGTCCATAGAGATGCTTGTGGGGCAGCTCTTGTGCCATCTTCCATGCCTGGGGAACAACTCCTGGGGCTGTGGGGCTGCTCCTGTGTCCATGGAGCTGCTGTGGGGCTGCTCTGGGGGCTGTGGGGCAGCTCCTGTGTCCATGGAGTGGCTGTGGGGCAACTCCTGTGCCAGTTTCTGTGCCTGGGGGCAGCTCCTGGGGCGGTGGGTCAGCTTCTGTGTTCATTGGGCTGCCTGTGGGGCTGCTCTGGGGGCTGTGGGGCTGTTCCTGTGTCCATGGAGCTGCTGTGGGGCTGCTCTGGGGGCCGTGGGGCAGCTCCTGTGGCAGCTTCCGTGCCTGTGGGGCAGCTCCTGGGGCCATGGGGCAGCTGCAGTGCATGTGGGGCAGCTTCTGTGCCAGACCCTGAGGCTGTGGTACAGCTGTGGGGCAGCCCCCTGGGCCGTGGGACAGTTACTGTGGCCATGGGGCTGCTTTCATTGCTTGTGAAGTGGCTCCTGTATCTATGGGGCTGCCTGTTGTGCCCACTCCTGGGTCTGTGGGGCAGCTCCCAGGGCTGTGGGGCAGCTTCCGTGCCTCTGGAGCAGTTTCTGGGGCCGTTGTCCTACCTGTGGGGCTGCTCCTGGGCTGTGGGGACCTGCCTGCTCTTCGTGTGTCACGGAGCCCCAGGACACACCAGGTGTGTCTAAACCTGCCACCAGATACCTGGACGCACAGGGAAACATGGAAAGAGGGAAACATTTGTGCCGGATATGTGAGCTCCCGGGTGCCTGTGTGTTCACCCTGGCACTGGGGTTATCGGCTGGCTCGGGAAGGCGGATACGTGCCGATCAAAGTGTACGGAGAGGTGCCCATCCCATCGGAACGGGTGGGGCAGTCGGCTGTGCCTGGTGCCCAGGCTGGAATTGCCTGTCCCCGGGATATCGCTGGGTGCTCTGGGCTGTTGATATGTCTGGGTTGGTGCTGGGAGCGCCTGGGCCGCAGGACATGCTGGGAATACTGGGATAGGGGTGTGTTGGGCATGTGGTGTGGCCGTGACGGGGTACACGGAGTCCTCCTCGGAAGCGCATTGAGTGCCTGGCACTGCCCCTTGGCCTACACAGGTATTGATGCTGTCACCTTACAGAGAATCAGAGAATCACGAGGTTGGAAGAGACCTGTTGGATCATGGAGTCCAACCATTCCCACCAATCACTCATCCATGTCCCTCAGCATCTCGTCCACCCGTCCCTTAAACCCTCCAGGGAAGGGGAATCAACCCCCTCCTTGAGCAAGTTCGACCAGTGCCCAATGACCCTTTCCAAGAAGAATTTCAATCCTGAACTTCTCCTGGTGGACCTTGAGGCCATTCCCTCTCGTCCTGTCCCTTGGGAGAAGAGTCCAGAGCTCCCTCCTCTCCACAACCTCCTCTCAGGGAGTCGCAGAGAGCAATGAGGTCTCCCCTCAGCCTCCTCTTCTCCACGAGAAACACCCCCAGGGCCCTCAGCCTTCTTCTCCAGCCCCTTCCCCACCTTCCTTGCTCTTCTCTGGACTCTCTCCACAGCCTCAACATCCTTCTTGTGGGGAGGGGCCCAGCACTGACCCCAGGATTGGAGGAGCTGCCTCCTCAGGGCCATCACAGATATGGATGTGATCAAACAGCTCCGTGTGTCACGTGCAGCTTTCCCTATGTTCCTCCACACATGGATCTGAGTCTGCTCCCTGACCCCACCATGTAGGCACCTGCGTTATCTGGGTCCCTCCAGATGCTCCCACAGACCTGGATGCTCCTGGGAAAGGGAGATACGGACACTCCACGGATTGCAGGGATTCCTGCACGGGAGCAGCTGCTGCCTGGCACCCTTCCCAATGGGAATGTCAGGAGGAAGAGCTTCTCCTCTGTTGCGAAAGCCTTTGGGAGGACAGGGAAGGAAGTATCCCTGTCCTGAAGGGTCTTAGGAAGCTTGGGAGGACTCCACCTGCTCTGTGCCGCACTTCCGCTCTCTTCCGCTGTTGCTCTGATATTTCCTCTCCTTTCTGAGCCCCAGGAGGAGGGATTTGTTTTGCTCTGTGTCCGTGATCTCCTTCTCTGGAATTGGAGCCTCTGTGGGGCAGGAGCACATCCCAGTGCAACAGGGTCTGCCTCAAAGGCTCCTCCATCCCTTGGGAATCCCTGCTGGGTGCTCGGTTCCTCAGTAAAAGAGTCGTTCCCGCTAAGATCTTCATCAACGACCTGGATGAGGGCATTGAGGGTCCCCTTAGCAAGTTTGCAGATGACACTGAGCTGTGTGGAAGTGTGGATCTGCTGGAGGGTCGGGAGGCTCTGCAAAGGGACCTAAACAGGCTGGATCCATGGGCTGAGTCCAATGGGATGAGGTTTAACACGGCCAAATGCCGGGTCCTGCACTTGGGGCACAACAACCCTGAGCAGAGCTCCAGACTGGGAGAAGTCTGACTGGAAAACTGCCAGGAGGAGAGGGACCTGGGGGGGTTGGTCGACAGCGACTGACCATGAGCCAGCAGTGTGCCCAGGGGGCCAAGAAGGCCAATGGCATCCTGGTTTGGATCAGAAATGGTGTGACCAGCAGGGCCAGGGAGGTGATTCTCCCTCTGGACTCAGCACTGGTGAAACCGCTCCTTGAATCCTGTGTTCAGTTGTGGGCCCCTCAGCACAAGAAGGATGTTGAGGCTCTGGAGCGAGTCCAGAGAAGAGCAACGAGGCTGGTGAAGGGGCTGGAGAACAGGCCCTATGAGGAGCGGCTGAGAGAGCTGGGGGGGTTTATCCTGGAGAAGAGGAGGCTGAGAGGAGACCTCATTGCTCTCTCCAACTCCCTGAAAGGAGGTTGTGGAGAGGAGGGAGCTGGGCTCTTCTCCCAAGGGACAGGGGACAGGACGAGAGGGAATGGCCTCAAGCTCCACCAGGGGAGATTTAGGCTGGAGATTAGGAAGAAGTTCTTCACAGAAAGGGTCATTGGGCATTGGAATAGGCTGCCCAGGGAGGTGGTTGATTCCCCTTCCCTGGAGGTGTTTAAGGGACGGGTGGATGAGGTCCTGAGGGACATGGGTTAGTGTTTGATAGGAATGGTTGAACTCGATGATCCGATGGGTCTCTTCCAACCTGGTTGTTCTATGATCCTAAGATTGTGGCTTCCATCCCCAGCATCCAGAGCCCTCTCTGTTATCCCAATCCCACCTCTACTTGGACAGACTCTCAGGGCATCTGGTGTTTCTCCTCAAGGGGTCTTAATGCTCAACGGCACAAAATCCCTCCAGGGATGGGGACTCTGCCACCGCCCTGGGCAGCCTCAATGAGGCTGCCCAGGGCGGTGGCAGAGCCCCCATCCCTGAAGAACCTTTCCACGTGGGAATCGTTCCTGTGTGGCTGATGAACAGTTCAAGTCATTATCCATGGATCTGAGTCAGGGCCCTGAGTCACTGGAGTTGCTTGTGGCTCCAGGTCTGGGTACGGAGAGGGGTTGGGGTGTTTGCTCCCTGCCCTGGGGAGCGGCCGGGCTGATCCAGCCAAGAGGTGTGGAGCTCCTGGAAACGCTGCCCTCAGTGTGCACAGGGTCAGGAGCTGTAATTAAGGCTCCTGAAGTGATTAGATGGGTGATCTTAGCCCTGTAATGAGGACTCTGTGCCCCTCTAGGTGAGATCGTGTGCTCAGACATGCTGTGGGTGTCCCTCCTCTCCACAACCTCCTCTCAGGGAGTTGCAGAGAGCAATGAGGTCTCCCCTCAGCCTCCTCTTCTCCAGGACAAACACCCCCAGGGCCCTCAGCCTTCTTCTCCACACCCTTCCCCACCTTCCTTGCTCTTCTCTGCACTCGCTCCACAACCTCAAGGTCTTTCTCGGAGTGAAGGAGCCAGCGCTGAGCCCAGGATTGGAGGTTTGGTTTCACCAGAGGGAGAAGAACCTCCCTGGCCCTGCTGGCCACACCGGCTCTCATCCAAGCCAAGATGCCCTTGGCCTTCTTGGCCACCTGGACTCCTCCTGCTACCTCCTCTTCACCCAACCCCCCCAGCTCCTTCTCCTGCAGCCACTTTCCAGCCAGACTTCTCCTAGGCTGGAGCTGCTCAGGGTTCTTGTGCCTCAAGGACAGGATCCGCCCTTTGGCCTCCTTAACCCTCATCCCATTGGTCTCAGCCCATGGATCCAGCCTCTTCCGATCCCTTTGGAGAACCCTGAACCCTCCAGCTCCCACCCAGCTCAGTGTCATCTCCAAACTGGCTCAGGGAGCCCTCGATGCCTTCATCCAGGTCATTGATGAAGACATTGAACAGGACCTAGTGCTGAGACCAGTGCCGAGTTTAGAGGGAGAAGAACCTCCCTGGCCCTGCTGGCCACGCCGGCTCTCACCCAAGCCAAGATGCCCTTGGCCTTCTTGGCCACCTGGGCACACTGCTGGCTTCATTCAGTGTCTGGAGCAGAGCACATCTCCCTGTTCCTGAGCTCCAGTGGTTTTGGATCACAGTGGCTGTTGTTGGTGAGCAGGACAGGGGTAACGAGGTGCAGGGGAACCACTCTGTGATGTTGATGAGGGGCTCCATGTGAAGCAGCGACGAGCGCTCACAGCACAGAAACCCCCTGAGTCCTGGGCTGCATCCAAAGCCATGGGAGCAGCTGGGATGGAGGGGATTGTCCCCTCTGCTCTGGGGAAACCCACCTGGACCCCGTGTCCAGCTCTGGAATCCCCAACGTAAGATGGAGATGGAGCTGTTGGAACGGGTCCAGAGGAGGCCTTGGAGATGGTGTGAGGGCTGGAGGACAGGCTGGAGAGTTGGGGTTGTTGGAGAAGAGAAGGCTGTGGGGAGAACTTAAAGCAAATTCATTCCAGTGCTGAAAGAGGCTCCAGGGAAGCTGGGGAGGGGATCTTGATCGGGGAGTGCAGGGACAGGATGGGGGCAACGGTTTTGATCTGCAACAGGGGAGATTGAGATGAGATCTTAGGGAGAAGTGTTTTCTTGTGAGGGTTTGGAGGCTCTGGAACAGGTTACCTAGAGAAGCTGTGGCTGCCCCATCCCTGGAGGGGTTCAGGGCCAGGTTGGATGGGGCTGAGAGCCCCTGATCCAGTGGGAGGTGTCCCTGCTTGTGACAGGGGTGGGACTGGGCGGGCTTTGAGGTCCCTTCCAACCCAAACCATTCTGTGATTCTATGGTAATGTCACAGTTGGAGGATATAACCTTCCAGGACTCCTCTCTGTGCACTCTCTGGAGAAGCGATTTCGTGTTGATGTGTGCGTCGTGCTCCCTGGGCTAGCGCCTGCCGAGCTGCGCTGGGAGGTTTCGCTCCACTGAGGCCGTAAACGACTCTCCTGTGGCTCCACAAAATGATGGCTCTGACCTTGACTACCGTTAGCTGCTGTGGAAGCAAAGCCTTCCCCTCGCAAACGTGTGCAGACTCCTTGCGCTGCTCCCGTATCATCAGAGGGAATTTTTCTGCTCTGTTATTTCTCTTCCAGCCCCCGGCGATCACTTAAGCTGGGAAGTAATTGTTCCCCTGAGGCTGAGTTCCCAGGCGCTGCCAGTAATGAGTGCGGTTTGATTCCCGTTTGGTGCAATCTCATGGCTGAGGACGTGTTCCTTTATGATGAGTGGTGCCTGGGTCTGTCTCACTGTCAGGGAATCGTAGAACCACTTGATTGGAAGAGACCTGTGAGATCATTGGGCATTGGCAGAGACTGCCCAGGGAGGTGGTTGGTTCACCTTCCCTGGAGGTATTTAAGGGACGGGTGGATGAGGTCCTGAGGGACTTGGTTTAGTGTTTGATGGGAATGGTTGGACTCGAAGATCCGATGGGTCTCTTCCAACCTGGTTGTTCTATGATTCTATGAACAGTCCAACAGTCCCTGTCCACGACTAAACCCTCCCTGAGCACCTTGTCTGTTTGATTTTTAAACCCCTCCAGGGATGGGGACTCCATCACCGCTCTGGGCAGCCTCTGCTAGGGCTGAGAACGTTTTCCATGAAGAGATTCTTCCTGATGTCCAATCTAAACCTCTTTTGGTGTAAATTGAGGCTGTTCCCTCTAGTCCCACCATCCGTCACTTGGGAGAAGAGCCCAGCTCCCTCCTCTCCACAACCTCCTCTCAGGGAGTTGCAGAGAACAATGAGGTCTCCCCTCAGCCTGCTCTTCTCCAGGATGAACACCCCCAGGACCTTCAGCCGCCTCTCAGAGCCCTTGTTCTCCATCCCCTTCCCCAGCTCGGATCCCTTCTCTGCACGCGATGCAGCCACCGAGCCTGGAGTGCTGTGTGGGGTTGTGTTCACTGACGCGTGGTTCCCAGCGCCTTCGGCTGGGGCTGAGAGCGCTCAGCCCTTCTCCAAGTCTGGATCACGGGATACAGAGAGGGGGTGATCACGCGGTTCCAGGCCAGATGTGCTGCGGGCGCCTCTCCCAGTGCTGCTGCCGACGTGCCTCGGCCGGCATGGGCACAGCAGGCTCTGCCCTGCGTGTACCGAGTTAGCGGAGTGTGAGTCAGTCAGTGCTGCAGCCTCTGGACCACTGCTGGCGTCTGTCTGTCCCCGTAAGCTCCGTCTGTCTGTGCCTCTGCCCGCGTGGACTCGCCTGGAGTAACCTTGGCAAAGGGAAATGCACAGTTTGATCACTGAGGGCAGCGTCTAACAGCCCAAACAAAAGCCCTCGTGCTTCACGAAGCCTCCTACTCCTGCTCTGGGTGCTTTGCAGCTTCCCAAGAGGGAAAAAGCATCACCAGCACCATCCAGCTTTGAATCCTGCTCTGCCTGCTGAGTTCTCCTGAAGGCAGCACCGTCAGTGCTGATTTGCAGTTTGCATGATCTCAGGCTGAGCAAATGACCTTCCCTCTGGGCTTCTCTATTTCTGCTCAGCTTCCCAGCCTGGATGTCCTACTGATTGGACTTGATGATCCAGTGGGTCTCTTCCAACCTGGTTGGTTTATGATTCTATGAAATGTTGGGATGCTGGAGAGCTCTGACCTTGCTCTCAGTCGCTGCAACTCCAGGTGTGATTTTCTCACACGGAGCCTTCAACAGGCAGCTGGTTGCACTCACACGTGTCAGAAAGTAGAGGAAGGTCAGTTGAAACATTAATTTGCTGCATCCAGTTGTAGAGTTCTCAGCAAAGGAAGCATATGGGACATTGGGACATGGTTTTGTGTTTGATAGGAATGGTTGGACTTGATGATCCGATGGGTCTCTTCCAACCTGGTTGTTCTGTGATTCTATATGGATCTGTTGAAACGGGCCCAGAGGAGGCCATGGAGATGATGTGAGGGCTGGAGCATCTCTGCTGTGAGGAGAGGCTGAGAGGGTTGGAGTTGTTGAGCCTGCAGAAGAGAAGGCTGTGGGGAGACCTTAGAGCAGCTTCCAGTAGGGAAAGGGGCTCCAGGAAAGCTGGGGAGGGGCTCTTGGTTAGGGAGAGCAGGGACAGGGCGAGGGGAAAGGTTTTGATCTGCAAGAGGGGAGATTGAGATGAGATCTTAGGGAAAAATGTTTTGCTCTGAGGGTTTGGAGTCCCTGGAACAGGTTTCCCAGAGAAGCTGTGGCTGCTCCATCCCTGGAGGGGTTCAAGGGCGGGTTGGATGGAGCTTGGAGCCCCTGATCCCGTTGGCAGTTGTCCCTGCTCACGGCAGGTGTGGGACTGGATGGGCTTTGAGGTCCCTTCCAACCCAAACTATTCCAGGATTCGATGACCTGCTGAGCCACACGACTGCAAATCTCATTCCAACAGTGAATTTTTAATAATAGAAGAAATACAAAGGTGCCTTCACCTGACAGGTAGGAAGCTTTACTTGTGATGTGACTCACGGAGTTGAGGTGATGGACGTCTTGCAAGCTCACTCTGCCTCATAAACCTTGTTCTGAAGCTCAATATCTACATGTGTTTTGAACCCCTCTGGGGATGGGGACTCCATCACCACCCTGGGCAGCCTCTACCAGGGCCTGAGGACCTATTCCATGAAGAGATTCTTCCTGATGTCCAGTCGGAACCTCCCCTGGTGGAGCTTGAGGTTGTTCAACCTCGTCCTGGCCCTTGGGAGAAGAGCCCAGCTCCCTCCTCTCCACAACCTCCTCTCAGGGAGTTGCAGAGAGCAATGAGGTCTCCCCTCAGCCTCCTCTTCTCCAGGAGAAACACCCCCAGGGCCCTCAGCCTTCTTCTCCAGACCCTTCCTCAACTCCGTTCCCTTCTCCAGACACTCTCCAGCCCCTCAAGGTCCTTCTTGGAGCGAGGGGCCCAGCACTGAGCCCAGGAGTCAAGGAGCGGCCTCCCCAGCACCGAGTCCAGGGGCACAATCCCTGCTCTTCTGGCCACACTGCTTCTGGGACAGGCCAGGATGTCACTGGCCTTCTTGGCCACCTTGGCCACTGCTGGATCGTGTTCAATCCTCAGGTTGTTCTGCTCCAGGCAGCTTTCCAGCTGCTCCTCCCCAAGGCTGGAGCTGCTCGGGGTTGTTTTGTCCCCAGAGCAGGACCTGCCCCTTGGCCTTGTTGATCCTCATCCCGTTGGCCTCGGCCCATGGATGCAGCCTGGCCAGGTCCCTCTGCAGAGCCTCCTGCCCTCAGGCTGATCAACAGGTCAGTTTGTCACCAGCCTGGTTTTCCTGCCATAATTATTTCCTCCATAAGTGTGGATTTCAGCTGGAGGAAAAAAAAAAAATCTGCAGGGGAGAATAACCAAGCAACCGGGTAAATGATGGCAGGAAGGCTGAATGCCAGCACAGAGCTGGGTTCTCTGTCTGACTTCAGTGCATTTAAATAACGCAAAGATGAGCACAATGTGTGCAGAAGGAGTTCGGCTCCAGTACGAGAAGTGTGGGAGGGGAAGGAAGCAGAACTGCTGCTGCAGGAGCAGCTTCTGGCTTTGCCGAGTGACCTCCTCGTGCTGTCGGTGCTCATGGTCACCTCAGAGCAGTTGTGGCCACGGATTCCACACCATATTTTTATTTTTTTCTCTCTTTTTTTTTTTGTTTTGTTTTGTAATGAGAAGCTTGACATGAGCTTGCAGTCCGGAAACAACCTGTGACCTGAGCTGCCTCCAGAGCTGTGGGAGCAGCAGGGAGGGAGGGGATTCTGCGATTCTGCCCCTCAGCAGCTACCACACTGACTCTATGAGGAATATCTCTTGAAGTTGATAGGAATGGTTGGACTCGATGATCCGATGGGTCTCTTCCAACCTGGTTGTTCTGTGATTCTATGATTCCAACAGCTCTAGGTCCTTCTTGAGACTCCAGAACTGGACACAGGGTTCCAAGTGGATGTGGAGTGGTCAGGATTGACCTTGAGGAAAAAAACTCTGGGATGTGGATGTTGAAGGTTGGAGAAGAGCGATGTCTCCTCTTCTGCACCGGCCCAGGGTGAGGAGCGCTGCAGACACTCTGGGAGAGGCTCTGGAGGTGGTGATGATGGAGAAAGAAATGGAGAA
This sequence comes from Coccyzus lansbergi, assembly GCA_033558105.1. Lineage (NCBI taxonomy): Eukaryota > Metazoa > Chordata > Aves > Cuculiformes > Coccyzidae > Coccyzus > Coccyzus lansbergi. Next base: position 103,545 of record JAUMJK010000189.1, on the reverse strand, counting down.
GGAAACAGTTTGTGTCCAAATGGGGAGAGAAATGCAAGTCCAGAGAAGAGCAACGAGGCTGGTGAAGGGGCTGGAGAACAGGCCCTATGAGGAGCGGCTGAGAGAGCTGGGGGGGTTTATCCTGGAGAAGAGGAGGCTGAGAGGAGACCTCATTGCTCTCTGCAACTCCCTGAGAGGAGGTTGTGGAAAGGAGGGAGCTGGGCTCTTCTCCCAAGGGACAGGGGACAGGACAAGAGGGAATGGCCTCAAGCTCCACCAGGGGAGATTTAGGCTGGAGATTAGGAGGAAGTTTTTCACACAGAGGGTCATTGGGCATTGGAATAGGCTGCCCAGGGAGGGGGTTGATTCCCCTTCCCTGGAGGTGTTTAAGGCACAGGTGGATGAGGTGCTGAGGGACTTGGTTTAGTGTTTGATAGGAATGGTTGGACTAGAAGATCTGATGGGTCCCTTTCAGGTCCCTTTCAACCTGGTTATTCTAAGATTCTATTTTCTTTGCTGTTCTGGTAGTTGACCCAGAGCCACTGGCTGGAGGAGTCGTGCCTCCCAGATCCCTGGAGAGAGGATTGAGGCTGACTTGGTGCAGCGGAAGGAGATTCCCTTTAACTATTTGATTCCATCAGGCTGGAAACCTGACCTATTCTGCACTGAGGTGTCGATATTTGAATTTTTTTACGGGGCAGGAGCAGTGGAAGGTCAGTCTCTTCCCCTGGACTGTCTGTGCCCACACTCTGAGCCTTGTTTTACGGACCCGGAGCCCAAAGGGAGCCTGGAGCATCCTTCAGGGAGTCCCCTCATCCCGGCTGAGCTCAGCCTGGCTCCTCACGGCCGCGTTTAAATCCCAGGGATGTTCCCACCACCCTCTGCCAGCTGTCCCGTGGGTGCTGGGGAGGGAAGGAACCCAGAAGCTGCAATCTGGGACCTCTTCCCGCAGCATTGCTGACGCCCAACTTCCCCGTTTGCTGCTCCGGGATTGTCACATCACTGTCTTCTCTCAAGAACTAGGAGGAATTCTCTCAGCACTGAGAGTCAGGATGTCATTGCAATTTCTTTATTTTCTGTAAGGAAATAGAAGGGACCATGCTTGGCTGAACAAAACTGTATTTACCTTTAGTTCTGCTCCGGTTTGGGCTCCTCCAGAAGGAAAAGAGCAGCGAGTGCTCACCAGAGACCAGGCCAAACGCTGCCGTTCCCGTAGCAAAGCACGTTGGGGTTGGTTTTCTTTCCTTTTTTTTCTTGTTTCGTCAACATCCTCTGGTTTTAGGTTGGTTTGAACTGGGTTATTCAACACTAAGGTTACGCAAGAGGCCTGATTAGTGGTGTGGAGCCCGAGTTGGGAGACGACTTGGAGCAGGGATGGAATTAGAGTAACCCTGGCAACCATTGTAATGGAAATCAGCTTCCTGGGAGGTGAGGCCGTGTCCCTGGGTGCTGCATCCAGGCCTGCCCTGGGCACCAGTTACGTAAAGTGTCGGGTGCCCTGGCACTGGCGGTGACCCTGACGGTGGCCGAGGGCGGCTTTTGTGAGCTGCTGGCTCCACCAGTGGCAGTGAATCCTGGAATGGTTTGCTTGGAAGGGACCTCCAAGCCATCCAGTTCCAAGCCAGGGACACCTCCCACTGGATCAGAGGCTCCGAGCCCCATCCAGCCTGGCCCTGAACCCCTCCAGGGACGGGGCAGTCACAGCTTCTCTGGGCAACCTGTTCCAGGGCCTCCAAACCCTCACAGTGAAGAATTTCTTCCCAATATCTAATTTAAGCCTTTCCTTCCTAATTTAAAGCCATAAACCCTCGTCCTGTCCCTACCTTCCCTTATCCAGAGCCCCTCCCCAGCTTTCCTGGAGCCCCTTTCCCTGCTGCAAGCTGCTCTAAGGTCTCCCTGGATCCTTCTCTTCTCCAGGAAGGGCAATCCCAATGCTCTCCTTGGTCAAACCCCTACCAGGGCAGGATTTAACGATCCCACAGTTGAGGCAGAGGAGGAGCCTGGGATGGGTCTTGGGGGGCCCTTCAGCGCTGAGAACGGTTTTGAACTGAAAAGTAGTAAATGAACGAGTGATGTTTTGTTGATAGATGTGTCAGTGGTTAGTCAGCGTTGTTACCCACACTGGGATCATCCTGGATCCCCTTGGATGCAGGAGGAGCTGAGGATAAAGTGGGGTGAGCTCTTTCTGGCCTTTCTTCTGTGATGTGCTGCACGTTTCACGTCCCAGCTTCACTTTCCTGGTGCGTGCGTGACCACCAGTAGCCAAACTCCCCTGTAAAATAGTGAGAGCTTGTGTCTTAAGCTGTGCTGTGTCCAGCACTGAGATCTCCAGGAGAGCCGGAGCCTCCGGAAGGAGCTGGGGAGCAGGAAAACCAGAGGCATTTTCACTTGGAGCTGCTCTGCGTGGAATGAGAAACATCTTGACGTGAGCGAGTCCTTCGTCGGGCTGTGCTGACAAAGAGAGGAGCAGCTGAGTGGGTGCAGAGTGGGTCCTTCTAGAGGGAAACAAAGCCCCAAGCTTCGGTCTCGGAAGGTTGTGTCTCTGCCACCGAGTTTTGAAGCGGTTTCTGTGGTTACCGAACAAACAAGAGCAGACAAAGGCAGCGCACGTGAGGCCAGGGGAGAGCTCAGGGGAGAGCTCGTGCGTGGCCGTGGGTTTGGAAACCACTGGGTACCTTCAGGCCCAGAGGGAGCTGGGAAGCAGAAGGTGCTCCCTGACCCCACAAGGCAAAAGCAAACCAGAATCACCAGGATGGAAGAGACACACCAGATCATCGAGTCCAACCCTTCCCATCAATCACTAACCCATGTCCCTCAGCACCTTGTCCACACATCCCTTAAACCCTCCAGGGAAGGGGAATCAACCCCCTCCCTGGGCAGCCTCTGCCATTGCCCAGTGACCTCTTCCATGAAGAATTTCCATCGTGAGCTTTCCCTGGTGGAGCTTGAGGCCATTCCCTCTCGTCCTGTCCCTTCGGAGAAGAGCCCAGCTCCCTCCTCTCCACAACCTCCTCTCAGGGAGTCGCAGAGAGCACTGAGATCTCCCCTCAGCCTCCTCTTCTCCAGGAGAAACACCCCCAGGGCCCTCAGCCTTCTTCTCCAGCCCCTTCCCCACCTTCCTTGCTCTTCTCTGCACTCGCTCCACAGCCTCAACATCCTTCTTGTGGGGAGGGGCCCAGCACTGACCCCAGGATTGGAGGTTGGGTCTCCCCAGAGGGAGAAGAACCTCCCTGGCCCTGCTGGCCACACCGGCTCTCATCCAAGCCAAGATGCCCTTGGCCTTCTTGGCCACCTGGACTCCTCCTGCTGCCTCCTCTCCAACCAACCCCCCCAGCTCCTTCTCCTGCAGCCACTTTCCAGCCAGACTTCTCCTAGGCTGGAGCTGCTCAGGGTTCTTGTGCCCCAAGGGCAGGATCCGCCCTTTGGCCTCCTTAACCCTCATCCCGTTGGTCTCAGCCCATGGATCCAGCCTCTTCTGATCCCTTTGGAGCCTCCCAACCCTCCCTACTCTCCTCTCCAGAGGTGGTGTCTCTCCAGAGAGAGGTGTCCTCTCTGGTGTGGAAACACCACTCCTCACCCACACTGGAAACCCGAGATGCTGGTTGCCCTCATCATGCAGAAAAGCCATTTAGAAGGGAAAATCTGCTCAAAAATCCCCCGGAGGAGGCAAACTGGAGTGGGGTGAAAGAAAACACAGGAGCTTTTCTGGGTCCCAGTCTCTCATGGGCCAGGACAGGGTGACAGGAAGCCTTTCGAGGGCAATTTGTGGCTGCTCTTTGGCTCAGCGGCTCACCCGGCCCTCATCTCACTCCTCCCGGAGCCCCAGCTCACCTCGGCCAGCAGGACTATCCTCTTCCCATCGGGCCAGATGATGTGATCCACCTGGGACCTCACGCGCTCCCAGGTCAGCTCCCTCCTCTCCACAACCTCCTCTCAGGGAGTTGTAGAGAGTAAAGAGGTCTCCCCTCAGCCTCCTCTTCTCCAGGAGAAGCACCCCCAGGGCCCTCAGCCTTCTTCTCCAGACCCTTCCCCAGCTTCCTTGCTCTTCTCTGCACTCGCTCCAGCCCCTCAAGGTCTTTCTTGGAGTGAAGGAGCCAGCCCTGAGCCCAGGATTGGAGGTTGGGTCTCCCCAGAGGGAGAAGAACCTCCCTGGCCCTGCTGGCCACACCAGGTCTGCTCCAAGCCAAGATGCCCTTGGCCTTCTTGGCCACCTGGACTCCTCCTGCTGCCTCCTCTTCAACCAACCCCCCCAGCTCCTTCTCCTCCAGCCACTTTCCAGCCAGACTTCTCCTAGGCTGGAGCTGCTCAGTGTTGCGGATCTGAGCTTGAGGATTGTCTCTGTGAAGGGAGCTGCTCCCAGGAGCTGCTCGGGATTGTCTGATGCTCATCACAGAGGAGCTGGAGCGTCAGCTCCTGATGGAAGGAGCCTGTCATGAAAAGCGCTTCCATTGCTCTTCTCCTGGCAGGTTCCCGAGCCATGAGTGCGGCACTGCAAGCTCTTTGCACTTGTGCTGTTGCTTTGGCTTTGGAAACGCTGTGCACGGCAGGTTCTGCTGGGACCTGAGCTCCCCTGTAGATAAGGATGAGGTGTGTGAGCACAGGTTCTGACCCTGATGGCAGAGAAAGACATGAGAGATGTGAACTCAGGGTAGAAACCTTTCATCTTCCATCAGAGTGTGGGGTAGGAAGAGGGTTTCTGTATCAGAAAGGGGACTCTGCCCCTCTGCTCTGCTCTGGTGGGACCTCCACCTGGACCCTCTGTCTGGTTCTGGAATCCGCAGCGTAAGAAGGACCTAGAACTGTGGGAATGGGACCAGAGGAGGCCACGGAGATGATGCGAGGGCTGGAGCACCTCTGCTGTGAGGACAGGCTGGGGGAGCTGGGGTTGTTCCAGTGCCTGAGCATGTAAAGCATTTTCAGTCAATGCTCTTTGCGACACGACTCCATTTGCTGTTCTCCTGTCTGACCTCAGAACAATTCCCTGCCAGTGGTCGTAAACCACAGGAAAAGCTGCTTCTCTGGTCAGTCTCACTGAAAGTGCGATAGAAATGAGTCGTAGGACCTTGTGTGTCTGGAGTTCAGGCAGTAACAGTCTGACTGACCTGTCAAATGGGTTTGGGGTGTGATTTTTGAATACTCCTCAAGTAACCCAGTGACAAAACTGAGTAGGTGTGCACAGACCTGAGCGTCCTGGCTAAACCTATCCCAGACAATGGCCTTTCCGTGCTCCAGGGACTCTGAGCTGCTTTCTCTCCTGTTTATTTGCTCTTTGTTTCCTGCTCTTTGTCTCTTGTCTAGAGGCACAGGGAGTGCTGGTGGCATTGATGGAAGGGAAGCTTTGTTCTCCTCATGGGGAGGAGGCAGGAGACACACACACACAGGCACCAGCCTCAGGGAGTTGCAGAGAGCAATGAGGTCTCCCCTCAGCCTCCTCTTCTCCACGAGAAACACCCCCAGGGCCCTCAGCCTTCTTCTCCAGCCCCTTCCCCACCTTCCTTGCTCTTCTCTGCACTCGCTCCACAGCCTCAAGGTCTTTCTTGGAGTGAAGGAGCCAGCACTGAGCCCAGGATTGGAGGTTGGGTCTCCCCAGAGGGAGAAGAACCTCCCTGGCCCTGCTGGCCACACCGGCTCTCATCCAAGCCAAGATGCCCTTGGCCTTCTTGGCCACCTGGACTCCTCCTGCTGCCTCCTCTTCACCCAACCCCCTCAGCTCCTTCTCCTCCAGCCACTTTCCAGCCAGACTTCTCCTAGGCTGGAGCTGCTCAGGGTTCTTGTGCCCCAAGGGCAGGATCCGCCCTTTGGCCTCCTTAACCCTCATCCCGTTGGTCTCAGCCCATGGATCCAGCCTGGTCAGATCCCTTTGGAGCCTCCCGACCCTCAAGCAGATGCAGCTCCCACCCAGCTCAGTGTCATCTCCAAACTGGCTCAGGGAGCCCTCGATGCCTTCATCCAGGTCAGTGACAAAGACATTGAACAGGGCTGGACCCAGTTTAGACATGTAAATGTCTAAAATGTATTTTAAACTGTTGAATATTTTGGTTACAAACTGCATTATGATGGGTAACACTGCACCCCTTGGTTTTAGGGACTCTGGTCTCCAGAGAGGTGTCCCCAGGCCAGTGCGGAGGCCGCCCCTCGACTCCTGGGCTCAGCTCTGGGCCCCTCGCTCCAAGTAGGACCTTGAGGGGCTGGAGAACATCTGGAGGAGGGAATGGAGCTGGGGAAGGGGCTGGAGAAGAAGGCTGAGGGCCCTGGGGGTGTTTCTGCTGGAGAAGAGGAGGCTGAGGGGAGACCTCATTGCTCTCTGCAACTCCCTGAGAGGAGGTTGTGGAGAGGAAGGAGCTGGGCTCTTCTCCCAAAGGACAGGACGAGAGGGAATGGCCTCAAGCTCCACCAGGGGAGGCTCAGATTGGACATCAGGAAGAATCTCTTCATGGCAAACGTTCTCAGCCCTGGCAGAGGACTCCCCATCCCTGGAGGGGTTTCAAAGCCAGGCACAGGAGGTGTTCGGGGATGGTTGACTCGATGATCTCCAAGGTCTTTTCCAGCTAAGCAATTCTATGATTCCATCATTCTAGGAAGAATCAGTGGCACTTACAGGGAGACAGGGCTCGAGAGGCTGGGGTGTGATTTAGGGATTGGTGGGAATGGTTGGACTCGATGATCCGGTGGGTCTCTTCCAACTTGGTGATTCTACGATAGGAACATTTGGGTTAAGGAGTGATTTCTCTTTAATCTCCTTCTCACAACTGCTTCGTTTCTTGGAGGTTTCTTGCTGGAGCGTTGGATTTTCATGACGCACACACCGGTTCTTGTCTGGAAGCTGACGTTTGCATTTGTTCATGTCGCAACACACGCTGCTGCCGCTTGCCTCTCACACTGATGCAAGATCTGCCTCTGATCACAGGGTTTAGTGCGTTCGTAGGACGCCCAGATCGGTATCTGACCACATTGGGAGCAGAGTTCAGCTTCCCTCCCGGCCTCTCATCGTCCTGGATGTTTCTTCCATCACCATCTGCCCTGAATCCTGCGCTTGGTGTGGTTGATATCACCTGGCTCTGAGCTGGAGTCGGGCGTAAGGCGATGGGGTCGCTCTGAAGCGGTTTCTGACCCTCTCGGGTGGTTGCACAGAGTCTCCGTCTGGCACACAAATCCGTCCAGGAATTACAGTTGGGTTTGAAATGCCTGAGTGTTAATTGCTCTGTTCTGAAAGTGTGCAATTAAACAGGGTTAACCCTTTGCAGGGTCAGGGGTATGTGTTCACAGTATCATAGAATCATAGAATCTCCAGGTTGGAAGAGACCCACTGGATCATGGAGTCCAACCATTCCCATCAATCACTAACCCATGTCCCTCAGCACCTTGTCCACTCATCCCTTAAACACCTCCAGGGAAGGGGAATCAACCCTCTCCCTGGGCAGCCTCTGACAGGGCCCAGTGACCCTTTCTGGGAAATATTTCATCCTGATGTTCATCCTGAGCCTCCCCTGGTGGAGCTTGAGGCCATTCCCTCTCGTCCTGTCCCTTGGGAGAAGAGCCCAGAGCTCCCTCCTCTCCACAACCTCCTCTCAGGGAGTTGCAGAGAGCACTGAGGTCTCCCCTCAGCCTCCTCTTCTCCAGGAGAAACACCCCCAGGGCCTTCAGCCTTCTTCTCCAGCCCCTTCCCCAGCTAAATATGAACATGTAGCTCATGTTCATGTTCCTTTTCTTTCCTCTAAAGCCACGTGCGTTCACAGCACAATCAGCCATTTCCTGTTCCATGTGAGTGCTGGGAACACCATTTGGCTTTCCCTTTCGAACACAATTTGGCTTTCCCTTTCAATGGGACTCACATCCCAAGAGTAGCTTTTTTTCCTGTTTGGAATGGTACCCGTGAGCCAGACTGGAAATCCTGGAGCGAACGGGACTGTTCTTGAGGTGTGGTGGTGGCAGAGACGCCTGCGAATCACTAACGAAGCACCTAGCGATCCACCCGCATCCCAACTCCATCCAGGGGCTGGTCACAAGTGTTTAGATTGGACATCAGGAAGAATCTCTTCACGGAAAAGGTTCTCAGGCCCTGGCAGAGGCTGCCCAGGGCGGTGGTGGAGACCCCATTTCCAGAGGGGTTCAAATCCGAGTGGATGTGGTGCTCAGGGGCAGGATTCAGTGTTGGGGTCGGCAGTGCTGGGTTTATGGTTGGTCTCCATGATCTGAAAGGTCTTCTCCAGCCTGAACGGTTCTGTGATCCTTTGACGTATTTGTTTCCTCCTTTTGAAGGATTTCAGAAGATGTTCCAGACCCTGACCTGGTCTGAAGTGTCACTTCCAACCAGTCCTGTCTGTGGGATCTGGAGGAACGAGGTTCCCTTGTTTGGAGGGAACACGGAGCCTCCCTGGCTTGGATGTGGGTTGGAGGGAATCTGCCCTCTGAGAACCTTTTTTCAGAGGCTGCTAAAGCCTCTCAGATCATATTTTTCTACAGAAATGTGGAGCAGCAATAAGGGAATTGTGGCTCTGGAAGAGGGAAAGAAGAAAATATCCAGAGAGGCTTAATTGTTGCAGTTTGCTTTGGATATTCCACATGTGTGTGCGTGTTGGGAGTTTGGGGCCCATTCCTGTAATTCGGTCCCTTGGATGGTTCGTAAATGAGTTTTTTTAAAATATTTTTGTGTTTCCTTAAAGGATTCGGCCATTTTTGTTGTGCTTCCCCGTCCGGAAGTTGTGGTTTTATCTTGTGTTGGATCCTAAAGACCTAAACTGGAACAGGGATCAGGGTTGGGTGACACCGAAGGGATGTCCCAGGACACCAGCCCTGGGGGTTCCAGGCCAGGCTGGATGTGGGTCGGAGCCCCTGATCCCGTGGGAGGTGTCCCTGTCCAGGGCAGGGGTGGGAGGGATGGTTTTGAGGCCCCTTCTAACCAATCCATTCCAGGACTCTGACACATCCCGAGCCTGGTCTGGGATTTCTGGGCTGGAAACCAGGAAGCGAAGCCTTTACTCCAAACCTCACCCACTCGGGTTGGGAATTGCAGAGGTCTCACTGCAGTCCTCATCGAGTGAAGGAGTCCAGGAGTGGCCTGCAATTAAGACAAGGATGTAATTAGGGAAGTTGCTGGTTTTAATCAAAGGAAACTGTTGAGCGCTGCTGATTTGATCTTTATTGAATGGAAAAAAACGTCGCTTTCGTGCCTCCTTATTGTTCTAACATTCCGATAAAATCTGGAATGACCTCTCGGAGCTTGCCTGTGTTCACAGTTCTGAGACAATAACCCGGAGCTGGAGCTGCGTATGCTCCTTGGCTCCCAGACCAGGATACGACAACCTGACTTTGTTTCCGCTGTTTCAGCTGCTTTGTGCTTCTGTGCAAATCCACGAGTGGGAAAGGGAGGTGATGGAGATGGTGCGAGGGCTGGAACCCTCTGCTCCGAGGACAGGCTGGGAGAGACGGGATTGTTGGGCCTGGAGACGAGGAGGCTGTGGGGAGACCTTAGAGCAGCTTCCAGTAGGGAAAGGGGCTCCAGGAAAGCTGCGGAGAGGCTCTGGATCAGGGAGCACAGGGAAGGGATGAGGGGAATGGTTTTTAGGGGAGACTGAGAAGAGATCTTGCGGAGAAATCTTCTCCTGGGATGGTTTCAAGGCCCTGGAACAGGTTTCCCAGAGAAGCTGTGGCTGCCTCATCCCTGGAGGGGTTCAAGGGCAGGTTGGATGGAGCTTGGAGCCCCTGATCCCGTGGGAGGTGTCGCTGCTCATGGCAGGAACTGGATGGACTGGATGAGGCCCCTTCCAGCCCAACCCATCCCATGGTCTATGAGCAGCCATGCGCTGGGCAGACTCCTGCACCGATGGACTCCAACCTCTCCCCTGGGTGTGGGTCTGACGGCTTCTTTGAGCTTCCCCTTCTCCATCAGCACTGAGTGAGACCTGACTACACCTCTGGCGCTGAGGTACAGCCTCTCAGATCCGCCGGGAATGACGTCCCTATTCCTATTTCTGGTCCATCTCACTGTGGTTAACCAGATGCGGGTTCGTGACGTCTCGATTCGCTGCATTTAAATTTAGCTTCAAGCGCAACACAAACAGAGTTGCTTCGCGGTAGGGCTGTTTACTTCCCAGGTGATCTGAGGTGATGGAAACACAGACGCCTCGTCCACATGGTCATGTTGTGCCATTATTTGTGTCTCAGTGCTGGGTCCTGTTCAATATCTTCGTCAATGACCTGGATGAAGGCATCGAGGGCTCCCTGAGCCAGTTTGGAGGTGACACTGAGCTGGGTGGGAACTGGATCTGCTGGAGGGTCGGGAGGCTCCAAAAGGGTCGGACCAGGCTGGATCCATGGGCTGAGACCAACGGGATGAGGGTTAATGATGCCAAAAGGCAGATCCTGCCCTTAGAATCATAGAATCACCAGGTTGGAAGAGACCCATCGGGTCCCTTGGGACATGAGAACCCTGAGCAGCTCCAGCCTAGGAGAAGTCTGGCTGGAAAGTGGCTGGAGGAGAAGGAGCTGGGGGGGTTGGGTGAAGAGGAGGCAGCAGGAGGAGTCCAGGTGGCCAAGAAGGCCAAGGGCATCTGGGCTTGGATGAGAGCCGGTGTGGCCAGCAGGGCCAGGGAGGTTCTTCTCCCTCTGGGGAGACCCAACCTCCAATCCTGGGCTCAGTTGTGGGCCCCTCCCCACAAGAAGGATGTTGAGGCTGTGGAGCGAGTGCAGAGAAGAACAAGGAAGGTGGGGAAGGGTGTGGAGAAGAAGCCTGAGGGCCCTGGGGGTGTTTCTCGTGGAGAAGAGGAGGCTGAGGGGAGACCTCATTTCATTATGACCTGGAAGGAGGTTGGAGCGAAGTGGGTGCTGAGCTCTTCTCCCAAGTGGTAGGTGATGGGACGAGAGGAAACAGCCTCAAGTTGCACCAAGGGAGGTTTAGATTGGACATCAGGAAAAAATCCTTCATGGAAAGAGTAGTGAAGCCCTGGCCGAGGCTGCCCAGGGTGGTGGCAGAGTCCCCATCCCTGGAGGGGCCCAAACACCTCGTGATGTTGGCATTTGGGGCTCATTTGGCTCTGTGGGGCTGGGCTGAGACGGCTTCTCCAGCCTTAAGGGTCCTGTGATTCTCCATTTTTTGAACTCAGAAGACCTTCCCTCCTGCTCCAGTGTCTGTCACAAGCCTGAGTGTTCATCAAGCTCAGCAATGTCAGATGCTTTCTCTTCTGTTATGGAAATTACAGACAGGATCTCACGGAACCCCGATTGCTGCTCTTCCCACGTTCTCCATCAGCCTGGACTCCTCACGAGGCTTTCCCTTTCTTCGAAGGCCTCCCACGTTCGGTTCCTAAGGCTCGTTCCCCCATTCTCTCATCAGGCTGCTACGAAACACGTGGATGTTCTTTGTTGGAACCCACACAGCTCAGAGACTGGTGTCGGTTCAGCTGCTCCTTTCCCATTCTGCTGCTGGAGCTCTCGTTCAATCCCACCTCCAGCTCAGGGAGGAGGAGGCTGTGGGAACCCCCTCGCCCAGCTCCTCTGCACGGTGCAAACACTCGATTGATTCTCCAAACCTGTAACTTGGGTTAACACCGACACACACGGACACTTCCTTCGGAAATCCAACCTCCCTCAGGTGCTCCCTCAGGTGTGCTCTGAGGACAGGCTGGTGCAGTGTTCCCTTGGGAAGGACCAAACCAGGAACCCACCCTGCCCCGTCCGCTCAGCCAGGTGAGCCCCAACACCTCTAGAATGTGACAAACAGATCCCAGCACCGACTCTGCTGCTTTAGGAGTCTGGGAAAAAAAAAATTAAAGGGATGTTCCCAGTTTCCTGCTTCTTGGCTATTTCTTTATGAAAAGGAGCAATTAAATTGTGGATTTTCTTGCTTCTTGGCTATTTCTTTATGAAAAGGAGCAGTTAAATTGTGGATTTTCTTGCTTCTTGGCTATTTCTTTATGAAAAGGAGCAGTTAAATTGTAGATTTTCTTGCTTCTTGGCTATTTCTTTATGAAAAGGAGCAGTTAAATTGTAGATTTTCTTGCTTCTTGGCTATTTCTTTATGAAAAGGAGCGATTAAATCATAGAATCTTGGAGTCATTGAGCTCGGAGAAGCCCTACAAACTCATCCAGTCCAACATCCACTGTGCCGACTGAACCGTGTCCTGAAGTGCCACAGCCACACGTGTTTTGATCCTTCCAGGGATGGGGACCTCACTCCTGCCCTGGGCAGCCTCTTCACCACCCTTTCCATGAAGGAATCTTTCCCAATATTCAATCTAAACCTGCTCTGGCACAATTTGAGGCCTTTTCCCCTCATCCCTTTCCTTGGGAGCAAAGTCAGACCCATATCTGGCTTCAACCTCCTTTCAGGGAGATACAGACAGTGATGAGGTCTCCCCTCAGCCTCCTCCTCTCCAGGATAAACACCCCCAGGGCCCTCAGCCGCCTCTCACAACCCTTGCTCTCCATCCACTTCCCCGGCTCCATTCCCTTCTCCGCATGTTCTCCAGCCCCTCAAGGTCCTTCTTGGAGCGAGGGGCCCAGCTCTGAGCCCAGTTTGTACAGTTTGGACAAGATGTGCTGAAGTGATTCCTGTGGAGGTTGATTTCTGGACTAGTTCCTCCTGACAGACACCAGCATGACCAGAAGAACATGCCAGTGTCTCTGGATGACATAGTGGACCCTGAGCCGTCTGTGGAGCCAACTGCAGCCCCTGGTGGAGCTGGAGTCTCTGTAAGGAGCAGCAATTGGGGATCAGCACACGGGGACCCTGCACAGGAGCATGTGTGGCAGGGGCTGCAGCACACAAAGCTGTGTGCAAGTGTGGATCTGCTGGAGGGTCGGGAGGCTCTGCAAAGGGACCTGAACAGGCTGGATCCATGGGCAGTGTCCAATGGGATGAGGTTTAACACGGCCAAATGGCGGGTCCTGCACTTGGGGCACAACAACCCTGAGCAGAGCTCCAGACTGGGAGAAGTCTGGCTGGAAAACTGCCAGGAGGAGAGGGACCTGGGGGGGTTGGTCGACAGCGACTGACCATGAGCCAGCAGTGTGCCCAGGTGGCCAAGAAGGCCAAGGGCATCCTGGCTTGGATCAGAAACGGTGTGACCAGCAGGGCCAGGGAGGTGATTCTCCCTCTGGACTCAGCACTGGGGAGGCCGCTCCTTAAATCCTGTGTTGAGTTGTGGGCCCCTCAGCACAAGAAGGATGTTGAGGCTCTGGAGAGAGTCCAGAGAAGAGCCATGAGGCTGGTGAAGGGTCTGGAGAACAGGAACTATGAGGAGCGTCTGAGAGAGCTGGGGTTGTTTATCCTGGAGAAGAGGAGGCTGAGGGGAGACCTCATTGCTCTCTCCAACTACCTGAAAGGAGGTTGTGGAGAGGAGGGAGCTGGGCTCTTCTGCCAAGGGACAGGGGACAGGACGAGAGGGAATGGCCTCAAGCTCCACCAGGGGAGATTTAGGCTGGAGATTAGGAGGAAGTTTTTCACAGAAAGGATCACTGAGCACTGGCAGAGGCTGCCCAGGGAGGTGGTTGATTCCCCTTCCCTGGAGGTATTTAAGGCACAGGTGGATGAGGTCTTGAGGGACATGGGTTAGTGTTTGATAGGAATGGTTGGACTGGATGATCCGATGGTCCCTTCCAACCTGATTGTTCTATGATTCTATGATTCTATGAATTCTGAACCCTCCCTTGTTTCAGAATTGAGGGTCTCACCATTAAGTAGATACCTTGGTAGGATCCGTGGAGCTCCCCAAAGGCCATACAGGCTGGGATATGGCAGAGGGAGGGAGGATGAGAAGACACCCTCAGCCCCACACTTAGCCGCTGCCTGGATCCTTGTCCCAGGGAAGATCCTCCAGGCCTTGCTGCAAGCTGCAGTGTTCCTGGGTTCCTGAGGTCCATCCTGGGCCGATGGATCCACACGTGCTGGGATGCTCCTGCTCATCCCTGCTGGAGGTGGAGGAGCTCTGAGAGAGTCATGAGCTGAGCTGGAGGCTGATGTCATCACAGACGGTGCCTCTGGATGTTTGTGTCAAACCATGGGAAGGTTTGAGTCGGAAGGGACCTCAGATCTTAGCAACCCCCAAACTTCAAACAGGTTCATCATCTGAATCTTCCGGAGGGAATCAGGCTCTGTCGCGGAGGCGATGGCTCTGGCTTTGCTCTGGGAATTCCCTGTCAGGGATCCCTTCCCCGTGAGCCAGGCTGGTGCTGAGGGCAGGCAGAGCTTTCCAAGTCATCCTTTCTGTCACTGTGGAGAGCAAACCTGGTCCGGAATCCTGGGATGTGCACTGGGACGGTGGCACGGATTGAATCCACTGTCCAGGCTTCCATAGGGATGCGGATTGGGGCTAGGACAGCAGGAATTCCAGGGGTACGTGTGGGGCAGCAGGGAAGGGATCGAGGGGGCTCTGAGGGAGGCTCTGCAGTTTCCCCTTGAATGAGCACATCGGCTTTGTTAATGGGAAGGCCGAAGCTTTGGAGATTTTCCTATGGAAGAGGGAAAATATCCATGGGATTGGTATTTTATACATGTATATATGTCAATTTATCCTCTAAATACCGATGAAGGAAGGTTTCTGTGTCGTGTTCGCATGTTTCCTTGAGCCTTCTCGGTCTGCGTGTGGTGAATTCCACGTGTTCGGAATACCCGTCACCTCCGCGCACCCCGTTCCCGAGCGTGGGAGTGAATCCGAGCCCACGTACGAGGGAATAAAGCCTTTCGCGCTGTCTGAGTGCTCCGCGTTAGTCTGATTGTGAGCATCTCAAGTGTGTTTACGTGTCCTTCCACACGGGTGAAGGGCACCTCATTGATTCACCTGCGCCGAGGGCTCCGGTTGTGCTGACGATGCCAGGTTCTCCGTCCCCTCGGAGTGTGAGTCAGCGCTCCCGTCGCTCGGGGGGTGACGGCTCTGTCAGCACAGTTGTTGATAACGACTCCGTGATAATTCCGAGTCTAACGAGCACCTCGGTTTGGCTCCAGCTGGATGCCGTGAAGCCTCTGGCAGCGTGTGGGCTGCTCTGTGTCTTACTCGGGGATGGGGCAGGAGGGGCGGAATCTGCTCTGCTGGAATCCCAGACCAGGAGAGCCTCTCGCTCCAAGAAGGAGCTTGATGGGAGGGAAACAACCTCAGTTTGTACCAGGACAGGTTCAGGTTGGACATCAGTGACTCGGCTGCTGGACGAGGGAAAGACTGTGGTTGTGGTCTTTCTGGGCTTCAGCAAAGCCTTTGACACAGTTTCTCCCAGCATTCTGCTACGGAAACTGTCACCTCTGGCCTGGACAGACACACACTCTCCTGGGTAGAAAACTGTTTGGCTGAAGGGCCCAGAGAGTGGTGGGAGATGGAGTTAAATCCAGCTGGAGGCCAGTGACAAGTGGTGTCCCCAGTGCTCAGTGCTGGGTCCTGTTCAATGTCTTCATAAGTGACCTGGATGAAGGCATCAAGTGCTCCCTGAGCAAGTTTGCAGATGACACTGAGCTGTGTGGAAGTGTGGATCTGCTGGAGGGTCGGGAGGCTCTGCAAAGGGACCTGAACAGGCTGGATCCATGGGCTGAGGCCAACGGGATGAGGTTTAACACGGCCAAATGCCGGGTCCTGCACTTGGGGCACAACAACCCTGAGCAGAGCTCCAGACTGGGAGAAGTCTGGCTGGAAAACTGCCAGGAGGAGAGGGACCTGGGGGTGTTGGTCGACAGCGACTGACCATGAGCCAGCAGTGTGCCCAGGTGGCCAAGAAGGCCAATGGCATCCTGGCTTGGATCAGAAACGGTGTGACCAGCAGGGCCAGGGAGGTGATTCTCCCTCTGGACTCAGCACTGGTGAGGCTGCTCCTTGAATCCTGTGTTGAGTTGTGGGCCCCTCAGCACAAGAAGGATGTTGAGGCTCTGGAGAGAGTCCAGAGAAGAGCAACGAGGCTGGTGAAGGGGCTGGAGAACAGGAACTATGAGGAGCAGCTGAGAGAGCTGGGGGGGTTTCTCCTGGAGAAGAGGAGGCTGAGAGGAGACCTCATTGCTCTCTACAACTCCCTGAGAGGAGGTTGTGGAGAGGAGGGAGCTGGGCTCTTCTGCCAAGGGACAGGGGACAGGACGAGAGGGAATGGCCTCAAGCTCCACCAGGGGAGATTTAGGCTGGAGATTAGGAGGAGGTTTTTCACAGAAAGGGTCACTGGGCATTGGAATAGGCTGCCCAGGGAGGGGGTTGATTCCCCTTCCCTGGAGGTGTTTAAGGCTCAGGTGGATGAGGTTCTGAGGGACATGGGTTAGTGTTTGATAGGAATGGTTGGACTCGATGATCCGATGGGTCTGTTCCAACCTGGTTGTTCTATGATTCTATGATCAGGAAGAATCTTTTCACGGAAAAGGTTCTCAGGCCCTGGCAGAGGCTGCCCAGGGAGGTGGTGGAGTCCCCATCCCTGGAAGGACTTAAAAACGTGTGGATGTGGCACTTAAGGATGTGTTTTCATCATCTGAGCTGATGGTTGGAGCGGGTGAGCTTGGAGAGCTTCTCTAACCTCAGGTTCCGCGATTTAGTGGTTCTCGGGAGGGAACAAAGCAACAAAATGGAGTAGAAAACCACTAGAAACGCGTTTGAGAGTCGCTGCTGGATTCGATTCCTAGAGCAATCCTGACACAGAGGAGCACAAATCTGGTTATTGCAGTGACTCATTTGTGGTGGCAGCTGCGCTTCCCAGTGCAGCCGATGAAGCTGTGTTCCAGACAGGTTGGGATTGGGATGTGGCAGCGTCAGTGCTGAGTGCACATGGGTTCAGCTCCTGTTGAACTGGCACTTGGCTTCCAGCACAGGGAGGGTGAACGGGTAGGATCAGCGTCGGTGGCTGAATGGAGGTCGGGCTTGGCATTGGTTTGGGTTTAATACCCACTAAAGGCATCAAATCGTGGTGAAGGGTGAGCACAGGGAGTCTAAATCACAGAATCTGGGGTCCCAAGGCCCATCCAGCCTGGCCCTGAACCCCTCCAGGGATGGAGCAGCCACAGCTTCCCTCGGCAACCTGTTCCAGAGCCTCCAAACCCTCACAGGGAAACATTTCTCCCCAAGATCTCATCTCAATCTCCCCTCTTGCAGCTCAGAACTGTACCCCTTGCCCTTTCCCTGCCCTCCCTGATCCAGAGCCCCTCCCCAGCTTCCCTGGAGCCCCTTTCAGCACTGGAATCTGCTCTAAGGTCTCCTGTGTTGTGATTGTTCAGTCCTTGTGCTTTGCCCATGGGAAAGTGCGGATCCTGCTCCCCTCGGTGCCGTAATCTCCGTGGGACCAGGGACCTGTAACGAACGGCCTCTTAATGAGGGTTGGGAACGGCTCCAGAGCTGGGCTGCAGGGACTCAGGGGCGAGAAACCAGGGAGAATTCTGCCTGGAAAAAGTTCCTGCTCTAAGGAATCCTCAGTGCACACAGGTTGAGTCAGGACACAGGGATGAACTGTTGCCATTTCGGTTTTCAGAACTGTGTATAGGCCTCTCCACAACCTCCTTCTAGGTGGTTGGAGACAAAGAGGTCTCCCCTCAGCCTCCTCTTCTCCAGGAGAAACACCCCCAGGGCCCTCAGCCTCCTCTCACAACCCTTGTTCTCCAGCCCCTTCCCCAGCTCCGTTCCCTTCTCCAGACGTGCTCCAGTCCCTCAAGGTCCTTCTTGGAGTGAGGGGCCCAGGAGTCGAGGGGCAGCCTCCCCAGCACCGAGTCCAGGGGCACAATCCCTGCTCCTGCAATTCTGTGTGAGCAGATGTGAGTTCTCTCCGAGCTCCAGCTGCCGCTGAGCCTCCCCTGGATCCCTCGGTTCCTGCCCCGCGTGGATGTGTAGGACGAGCCGGAGCTTGGAGAAGTGTCTGGGAATACTGCTCTCGTGTGGCTGCTGCTGATCGCCGACTCGAAGGCTCTTTTCCCTCCGTCTGAGATGCTGGAACGTTCTTCCCATGGGAAAAGGGAGGTCAGCGAGAGCCGGGCTGTCCTCACACGTTCTCGGGGCTCTGTTCCCGCTCACGCCAAGGGCTGCTGGTTAAAGCTTTGCTCATTAACTTCGTTTTCCCCGGCTGGCTGAGAGCCGAGCGGCTCGCGCGGCGAGGAGCGGCCTTCCCAGTGCCAGCTCCGCTCGTTGGCAGCTCCCCCAGCAGCTCTGGTGCCGCGCGTGGGAGGCAGGACGGCTCAGGAATGCTGTGTGCGGAGAGACGGCCTCGTCCGTCTGCTGCTGCCGTCTCTCGGCTGCGCCAGAGGCTTTGTTTTCCAGCAGCGTCAGCCCATGGAGGCAGCAATTGATGAGGCTGATGAACCTGGTGGCTCCTGGGGTGGTAGCAGGAAAGCTTTTGCGTCTCAGATGCCTGAATTTCGGGTGTGATGATGGATCTGGGAATGGTTTATCAAGCTGGGGTCCTTTCCCAGCATTCACGTCCCGGGATGTTTCCCCTGAGCTTGTTGGATCTGGGAATGGTTTATCAAGCTGGGGTCCTTTCCTAGCATTCACGTTCCAGAATGTTTCCCCTGAGCTTGTTGGATCTGGGAATGGTTTATCAAGCTGGGGTCCTTTCCTAGCATTCACGTTCCAGAATGTTTCCCCTGAGCTTGTTGGATCTGGGAATGGTTTATCAAGCTGGGGTCCTTTCCTAGCATTCATGTTCCAGAATGTTTCCCCTGAGCTTGTTGGCTCCGTGAGTCTGGATTTGTTTCCAAACACAGAGGTCACCGTCTCTGAGTGTCGTCACCAGTTCAGCTCTTCCTCGTGGGGTGATCAGGGCTGGCAGCGACGGAGAGCCTGGAGTCACAGGGGTTAATTTGTTTTAATGGGAAAGTCATACAATCCTGGAATGGTTTGAGTTGGAAGGGACGTCACAACCCATCCAGTTCCCACCCTCTGCCATGGGCAGGGACACCTCCCACTGGATCAGGGGCTCCAAGCTCCATCCAACCTGCCCTTGAACTCCTCCAGGGATGGAGCAGCCACCCCTGCTCTGGGAAACCTCTTCCAGGGCCTCCAAACTCTCATAGCCAAACATTTCTCCCCAAGATCTCATCTCAATCTCCCCTCTTGCAACTCAAAACCATTCCCCTCGTCCTGTCCCTGCGCTCCCTGATCCAAAGCCCTTCCCCAGCTTTCCTGGAGCCTCTTTCCATGCTGGAAGCTGCTCTAAGGTCTCCCCACAACCTCTCCAGGCTGAACAACCCCAACTCTCCCAACCTGTCCTCAGAGCAAGAGCTGCTCCAGCCCTTGCATCACCTCCGTGGCCTCCCCTGGGCTCATTCCAACAGTTTCAGGTCTTTCTTGTGCTGAGGATTCCAGACCTGGGCACACATCCCAGCTGAGGTCCCTCCAGAGTGGAGCAGAGGAGCAGAATCCCCTCCCTCCCTGCAGGCCCCAGAGCTCTGGATGCAGCCCAGGACACGGGTGGACGGAGTGAACACGTGAGGTTTGGAGGTGGAAGGAGGGCTGGGATGCCCCCCCAGCTGCAGTTCCGGAGTGCCCAGTGCCAGGCACGTACGGACTCGAATTGTTTGGTGTCTCTGTTTCCCAGTGAGGTTGTTGACTTCAGAGATCTGCCAACGGTTGGACTCGATGATCCGGTTGGTCTTTTCCAATCTGATTGTTCTACGATTCTATTCTATGATTCTATGAAATGCCTTTTCTCTCCAGACCTCCTTGTGAACCTTTTTCCTGCTCATGGCAGCAGAAAAGCCTTTTGTCACCCGTGCTCTGGGACCAACTCGCTGTCCAAGCAATCGCTGCTCCAAGCGCCTTCACCTTCTCCTGGTTCACAGCAAATTAAGAAACTCTTGGTTTTGGTTAACTTAGAATCATAGAATAAGCAGGTTGGAAGAGACTCACCGGATCATGGAGTCCAACCGTTCCCATCAAACACTAACCCATGTCCCTCAGCACCTCATCCACCCGTCCCTTAAACCCCTCCAGGGAAGGGGACTCAACCCCCTCCCTGGGCAGCCTCTGACACTGCCCTATGACCCTTTCTGTGAATATTTTTTTCCCTCATGTCCAGCCTGAACCTCTCCTGGTGGAGCTTGAGGCCATTCCCCCTTGTCCTGTGTCCTATCACTTGGGGTAAGAGGCTCCCCCTCCTCCCTCCCCGACATCTGTGATGTTGCAGAGGAGACTTACACAAGCCCATTTAATAATGGATTCACTTTTTCTATAGTTAATTTACCAATGTGGCTTGGCTTTGCAGAACTGCGAGAAACAGCTGAAATAAAAGCCTCTCTTTCCAACTTTACACCTTTTGGAAGCTCAAGCTTAAGGAAGCTACTTAAGGAAGTTAGTGATGAGCATGATTCTTTTAAAAATCTCAGACCAAGTGCCTAAGTTTAATCTGTGCTCTTTCTAAGAGGAATCCTGGTGTTAGATTATCTTGTGTATTTCTAGGGAAAAAACAAGTTCAGTTTTGAATTTAACTGCAGCTTCAGCTTTGCTGGATTTATCACACGCTCCCCGGTCAGCATTTTGTGCTTATTTCCAGTGGAATTTCCCCACAGCCCAGAGGCTTTAGAGATTCGAAGGAACAGGAGCCCAGAAATGGCTGTGCTCACATCCAAACCCCAGTTGTTTGGGTACCACACGCAGCTCCCAGCCACAGAGATCAGGTTCCTGGCTGGACTGCACCCCGGTTTCCCTCATGAGGACGTTCAGGGTGCAGGAGCAGATGGTATCTCCAAAATAAGAGGTTGAGGCACCATCAGGCTGGGAGGGTCTCCAGTTCCCAGCCTCTCGGTGCAGATGCTGCAGCCTCATCGCATCCTCTTGCTAAGAGGATGCGTTAAGTCTTGTTAAGTCCAGCTGGAGGCCACTGACAAGTGGGGTTCCCCAGGGCTCAGTGCTGGGTCCTGTTCAATATCTTCATCAACGACCTGGATGAGGGCATTGAGGGTCCCCTTAGCAAGTTTGCAGATGACACTGAGCTGTGTGCAAGTGTGGATCTGCTGGAGGGTCGGGAGGCTCTGCAAAGGGACCTGAACAGGCTGGATCCATGGGCTGAGTCCAATGGGATGAGGTTTATCACGGCCAAATGCCGGGTCCTGCACTTGGGGCACAACAACCCTGAGCAGAGCTCCAGACTGGGAGAAGTCTGGCTGGAAAACTGCCAGGAGGAGAGGGACCTGGGGGGGTTGGTCGACAGCGACTGACCATGAGCCAGCAGTGTGCCCAGGTGGCCAAGAAGGCCAATGGCATCCTGGCTTGGATCAGAAATGGTGTGAGCAGCAGGGCCAGGGAGGTGATTCTCCCTCTGGACTCAGCACTGGTGAGGCCGCTCCTTGAATCCTGTGTCCAGTTGTGGGCCCCTCAGCACAAGAAGGATGTTGAGGCTCTGGAGAGAGTCCAGAGAAGAGCAACGAAGCTGGTGAAGGGGCTGGAGAACAGGCCCTATGAGGAGCGTCTGAGAGAGCTGGGGGTGTTTATCCTGGAGAAGAGGAGGCTGAGGGGAGACCTCATTGCTCTCTCCAACTACCTGAAAGGAGGTTGTGGAGAGGAGGGAGCTGGGCTCTTCTCCCAAGGGACAGGGGACAGGACGAGAGGGAATGGCCTCAAGCTCCACCAGGGGAGATTTAGGCTGGAGATTAGGAGGAGGTTTTTCACACAGAGGGTCATTGGGCATTGGAATAGGCTGCCCAGGGAGGTGGTTGATTCCCCTTCCCTGGAGGTGTTTAAGGCACAGGTAGATGAGGTGCTGAGGGACATGGTTTAATGTTTGATAGGAATGGTTGGACTTGATGAGCTGATGGGTCTCTTCCAACCTGGTTGTTCTATGATTCTGTGATTCTAAGAGCTGCATCCTCTGCCTCCTCTTTGCTTTCCAAAGATCTTTCCTATCCCTTTACTATTCTTTGCCCTCTCTCCCCACGATAAAAGAAGAATGAGGGGAAATCACATCTCTAGACAAAAGTGGCATCATAGAAACAGCCCAGCATGGACCCTTCTGCTTCAAACCAGAGATTCTCCAGGCTTGTGGGTTTCTGGTGTTGGCATCTCCACAGGTGCAGAGATACCTGCAAGAAACAACCAGTTTCCCTTTGTTTTGGTATAGTTCACATCTTCCTCGTGCACAGGAGCTGTTTCTTCTGCTACAGGAGACTGTGTGGGTGCTGGGAGAAGGGTGCATTGAACCCTTGATCTCATGGAATATTGGAATGGTTTGGGTTGGAAGGGACCTCCAAACCCATCCAGTCCCACCCCTGCCATGGGCAGGGACACCTCCCACTGGATCAGGGGCTCCAAGCCCCATCCAGCCTGGCCCTGAACCCCTCCAGGGATGGGGCAGCCCCAGCTCGTGCTCCAGGACACGTTTTACCTGCTCTTCGGGATCATCTGAGCAGCCCCTGACTCCTGTGTCCAGTGTTGGTTGCGTGTGGGGAGCAGTGGGGATGTCTGAGGTGTCTGGGGAGGGACTGTCGTGTTCTGCCATCCCTCCTCGGTCGTCCTGGGCATCACCAGCCTCCTTGGCTCTTGAACTGCTGCTTGAGGTAGAGCCTGCATGAAGAGAGGGTTTCTGGCTCCAATTAATCTTCACGTTGCTTGGAGATGGTTGTGGAACAGACTGAAGGTTTGAAGGCAGCGCTGAACACAAGCTTCTTCCCATCTGGAAGAGCGAGCTTGCCAGTAGTGGGAAATTTTCACCCCAAATAACCAACTTCTCCCATTTCTGCTGATTTATTGGGTGCGGATGCAGAGAAAAACGTGTCTCCTCGACTCAGGTGATGTGGCGCTGCAGGTTGGGGTTACCCCTGGTGTTCACCCGTCGCCTCCTGCCTCCCTCTCGCAGGCGGAAGCAGCAAAGACCAAACTTTCCAGCTTTAGAAGAGTTTGCTTGATGGGAGAATGGAGCAAGGAAGGGAACCTGGAAGCTTCTGTCTGTCTGTAGTGGGTGAGCTGGTGGCTCTCAAGGTGGTAGGTGACAGGCTGGTGGCTCTTAGGCTGGTGGCTCTTAGGCTGGTGTCAGGTTGGTGGAGGGAGGTTTGTGTCATAGAATCATAGGACAACCAGGTTGGAAGAGACCCATCGGATCATCGAGTCCAACCATCCCTATCAAACACTAACCCATGTCCCTCAAGACCTCATCCACCCATCTCTTAAACACCTCCAGGGAAGGGGAATCAACCCCCTCCCTGGGCAGCCTATTCCAATGCCCAATGACCCTCTGTGTGAAAAACTTCCTCCTAATCTCCAGCCTAAATCTCCCCTGGTGGAGCTTGAGGCCATTCCCTCTTGTCCTGTCCCTTGGGAGAAGAGCCCAGCTCCCTCCTCTCCATAACCTCCTCTCAGGGAGTTGGAGAGAGCAATGAGGTCTCCCCTCAGCCTCCTCTTCTCCAGGATAAACACCCCCAACTCTCTCAGCCGCTCCTCATAGGGCCTGTTCTCCAGCCCTTTCCCCAGCTTCGTGGCTCTTCTCTGGACTCTCTCCAGAGCCTCAACATCCTTCTTGTGCTGAGGGGCCCACAACTCAACACAGGATTCAAGGAGCAGCCTCCCCAGTGCTGAGTCCAGAGGGAGAATCACCTCCCTGGCCCTGCTGCTCACACCATTTCTGATCCAAGCCAGGATGCCATTGGCCTTCTTGGCCCCCTGGGCACACTGCTGGCTCATGGTCAGTCGCTGTTGACCAACCCCCCCAGGTCCCTCTCCTCCTGGCAGTTTTCCAGCCAGACTTCTCCCAGTCTGGAGCTCTGCTCAGGGTTGTTGTGCCCCAAGTGCAGGACCCGGCATTTGGCCGTGTTAAACCTCATCCCATTGGACTCAGCCCATGGATCCAGCCTGTTTAGGTCCCTTTGCAGTTTAGTCAGCTCCTGCCCCAACTCAAACTCTTCGAGGGAAGTCCAAGTAGAAGCAGGAGGTGTTTGTGGAGGCTGCTGAGCTGCCAGACCCTCCCTGCAGAGAAGGGGAAGGAACGTCTTGAGCATCTCTAGCAAGATGCTGCCAGCCCCAGCATCAGTTGGCATTGTTTGCTCCTCTGCTGGTGGAAATGAGCTGGGGAAACACCAGAGGGGATCCAGGAGCCATTGCTCATTATCTCTGGAGAGTGGAACTCTTCGTTATTTTGAGGGAACCATAGACTCATAGAATCAACAGGTTGGACGAGACCCACTGGATCATGGAGTCCAACCATTCCCATCAATCACTAACCCATGTCCCTCAGCACCTCGTCCACCCGTCCCTTAAACCCTCCAGGGAAGGGGAATCAACCCTCTCCCTGGGCAGCCTCTGACACTGCCCAGTGACCCTTTCTGGGAAATATTTCATCCTGATGTCCAACCTGAGCCTCCCCTGGTGGAGCTTGAGGCCATTCCCTCTCGTCCTGTCCCTTGGGAGAAGAGCCCAGAGCTCCCTCCTCTCCACAACCTCCTCTCAGGGAGTTGCAGAGAGCACTGAGCTCTCCCCTCAGCCTCCTCTTCTCCAGGAGAAACAGCCCCAGGGCCCTCAGCCTTCTTCTCCAGACCCTTCCTCACCTTCCTTGCTCTTCTCTGCACTCGCTCCACAGCCTCAACATCCTTCTTGTGGGGAGGGGCCCACAACTGACCCCAGGATTCAAGCTGCAGCCTCCCCAGGGCCCAGTCCAGAGGGAGAAGAACCTCCCTGGCCCTGCTGGCCACACTGGCTCTCATCCAAGCCCAGATGCCCTTGGCCTTCTTGGCCACCTGGACTCCTCCTGCTGCCTCCTCTTCACCCAACCCCCCCAGCTCCTTCTCCTCCAGCCACTTTCCAGCCAGACTTGTCTGAAACCAGAGAGGTTTTTGTTCCAGTTGAATCCTCAGCTCGAGTCTCCAAGTGCTGCCAAGTTGCAGGATTCTATTTGCCTCCTGGTGCAGGAGCAGGAGGTGGAAAGAAGGTGCCTGAGATCCCTTTGCGATCTCTCTGTCCCCAAGAATCCTCATTCCTGTCCTGTCCTCTGCTCAGCAGAGGGAGCTGCAACCTCACAACTGGCTCCCTCCTCACTTTCCCTCTGGTCGAGCTGAATGCAAATGACCTGAAAATATGGATCTGCTCCTCCGCACGGCTCCAGATGCCGGAGTTCATTCCTGACTCTTTGGAGCTGGGAAGTGGAAGCCGTTCAGCATCAGCGGCATCCGTAGGCTGCTCTGTTTGAAGTTGTAGCACTTCAGAGGGTGCCAAGCGTTGTTCTTGCTGCGGGAGAGCCGTGATGCAGGGGTGTCTCGCTGACCTAACTCCGTATCCACCAAGGAATTGGTGTTCCGGGGCCAGGGATGCGGGTGCACGGTGTCCGGATGCCTCCTCTGCCCCACAGGGAGGTTCCTCGTGTGTGGTTTTGGCTCAAATGTTGAGTGGAGCTGGGATCAGTGTAAAATTGCAACTGCACCAAGAGGCTGAGTCTGAGCGCTTCACCCAGCGCAGGACTTGGAGCAGAAGTGAGGAACCGAGCTGCTCGTCTCGTCCCTGAGCGCTCGGCTAACGAGGCTGGTTCGTAACGAACCTCAACTGGGAGAAGATCTGCCCCTTGGAGACCCAGAGAGCAGCTCCAGGAGCTCGGGGTTGGCTGCTGGGCTGGGGCATCCCACAGCTTCCCTCTTCATCCCACAGCATCTCTCTTCATCCTGCTGCATCCCTCTTCATCCCACAGCTTCCCTCTTCATCCCACTGCGTCCCACAGCATCCCTCTCCATTCCACAGCATCCCTCTTGGTCCCACGGCATCCCTGTTCATCCCACAGGATCCCTCTATCATCCCTCTGCGTCCCACAGCATCCCTCTTCATCCCACTGCCTTGCTCTGCATCCCACAACATCCCTCAGCATCCCACTGCATCCCTCTTCATCCTACTGTGTTCCTCTTCATCCCACTGAATCCCTCTTCATCCTGTGTTCCTCTTCATCCCACAGTTTCCCTCTGCATCCCACAGCATCCCTCTTCATCCCACAGCATCTCTCTTCATCCTGCTGCATCTCTCTTCATCCCACTGCGTCCCACAGCATCCCTCTTGATCCCATAGCATCCCTGTTCATCCCTCTGTGTCCCACAGCATCTCTATTCATCCCACTGCCTTACTCTGCATCCCACTGCCTCCTGTCACATCCCACTGCATCCCTCTTCATCCCACTGCGTCCCTCAGCATCCCACCGAATCCCTCTTCATCCCACCGTGTCCCTCTGCATCCCTCCGAGTTCCGCTGCATCCATGTGCTTCCCGCTGTGTCCTCTTGCATCCCACTGCATCCACTCTGCCAAAAGCATGTGAGGGTGGAGGGTTTCCCCATGGAGAAGTGGGACGGCGATGCCAGCTCCTCCGCGTTCCTCCTGCCCGGCTGGATGGTGAGTGTTCCGGCTTCTCGTGGCCAGCAGGTCACTGCTGCTGCACGGAGGGAGTTGCGGATCTTGCTGCTCCGTGTCAGGAGATGGTGGTCGTTGGCTGGAACGAGGGTCGTTAAGGTCTGATGTTAATGAGGATGGTTAGACATTAGCACAGCACTGCCCTTCAGTGGGAACTGCTGAGGTGGAACGGTCAGCGAGGAGGGAACGGTCAGCGGGGAGGGAATGGTCAGTGGAGAGAGAATGGTCAGTGGAGAGGAAATGGTCAGCGAGGAGGGAATGGTCACTGGAAAGGGAATGGTCAGTGAGGAGGGAATGGTCAGTGGAAAGAGAACGGTCAGCGAGGAGGGAATGGTCAGTGAGGAGGGAATGTTCAGTGAGGAGGGAATGGTCAGTGGGGAGGGAAGGGTCAGTGAGGAAGGAATGGTCAGTGGAGAGGGAATGGTCAGTGAGGAGGGAATGGTCAGCAAGGAGGCAATGGTCAGTGAGGAGGGAATGGTCAGCAAGGAGGCAATGGTCAGTGGGGAGGGAATGGTCAACGAGGAGAGAAGGGTCAGTGGGGAGGGAAGGGTCAGTGAGGAGGGAATGGTCAGCGAGGAGGGAATGGTCAGTGAGGAGGGAATGGTCAGTGGGGAGGGAATGGTCAGTGAGGAGGGAATGGTCAGTGGGGAAGGTGAGGTTAGTGGGGAGGGAATGGTCAGTGGAGAGGGAAGGGTCAGTGGGGAAGGAGAGGTCAGTGGGGAGGGAATGATCAGTGAGGAGGGAATGGTCAGTGAGGAGGGA
The DNA here is from genome assembly GCA_033558105.1 of Coccyzus lansbergi. Taxonomy (NCBI): domain Eukaryota; kingdom Metazoa; phylum Chordata; class Aves; order Cuculiformes; family Coccyzidae; genus Coccyzus; species Coccyzus lansbergi. The sequence goes on along the minus strand of JAUMJK010000189.1, from coordinate 76,560 downwards.
ATGGTCAGTGGGGAAGGAGAGGTCAGTGGGGAGGGAATGATCAGTGGAGAGGGAATGGTCAATGGAGAGGGAATGGTCAGCAGGGAGGGGAAGGGTCAGTGAGGAGAGAATGGTCAGTGGAGAGGGAATGGTCAGTGGAGAGGGAATGGTCAGCAGCGAGGGGAAGGGTCAGTGAGGAGAGAATGGTCAGTGGAGAGGGAATGGTCAGCAGGGAGGGGAAGGGTCAGTGGGGAGGGAAGGGTCCCCTGAGCCACCTCATCTTGCAGAGTTTCCACGTTAAGAACTGTTTATTTGTGTCCCGTGGGGAGGAGCAGTGGGAGAAGCTTCCAGGAGGCTCTGACTTCCACCAGGATCTGCCCAGCGGATCCGTATTTTCCACTCTTTTCATTTTTTTCCTCACTTTATAGTCTGTTCTTGGTCTAAGACCTCTAAATCCCCAGACAGTGCTCAGGGCACCACGTGCTGCTTGGCATAGGTCAGGGCACCAAACACCGAACCATGTTTCTCCCAGTGCTGCTTCTCCGGAGGAAAGAATTCCCCAAGGAGCTGGGAATGTGTTGGGGACAGAAGATTGTGAGCTGGAAGGTGTCTTCCCTGTCCCCAAGACATCCTGCAGCCTCTCGTGGGCCACAAGCATTCCCAGTGCTCCAAACAGGAGTACTGTACTCTGGACAGACGCACACTCTCCTGAGTGGAAAACTGGCTGGATGGATGGATGGAGGGCCCAGAGAGTGGTGGGAGATGGAGTTAAGTCCAGCTGGAGCCCAGTGACAAGTGGGGTTCCCAGGGCTCAGTGCTGGGTCCTGTTCAATGTCTTCATCAACAACCTGGATGAAGGCATTGAGGGTACCCTTAGCAAGTTTGGAGATGACACTGAGCTGTGTGGAAGTGTGGATCTGCTGGAGGGTCAGGAGGCTCTGCAAAGGGACCTGGACAGGCTGGATCCATGGGCTGAGTCCAATGGGATGAGGTTTAACACGGCCAAATGCCAGGTCCTGCACTTGGGGCACAACAACCCTGAGCAGAGCTCCAGACTGGGAGAAGTCTGGCTGGAAAACTGCCAGGAGGAGAGGGACCTGGGGGTGTTGGTCGACAGCGACTGACCATGAGCCAGCAGTGTGCCCAGGTGGCCAAGAAGGCCAAGGGCATCCTGGCTTGGATCAGAAATGGTGTGACCAGCAGGGCCAGGGAGGTGATTCTCCCTCTGGACTCAGCCCTGGGGAGGCTGCTCCTTGAATCCTGTGTTGAGTTGTGGGCCCCTCAGCACAAGAAGGATGTTGAGGCTCTGGAGCGAGTCCAGAGAAGAGCAACGAGGCTGGTGAAGGGGCTGGAGAACAGGCCCTATGAGGAGCGTCTGAGAGAGCTGGGGGGGTTTATCCTGGAGAAGAGGAGGCTGAGAGGAGACCTCACTACTCTCTACAACTCCCTGAGAGGAGGTTGTGGAGAGGAGGGAGCTGGGCTCTTCTCCCAAGGGACAGGGGACAGGACGAGAGGGAATGGCCTCAAGCTCCACCAGGGGAGATTTAGGCTGGAGATTAGGAGGAAGTTTTTCACACAAAGGGTCATTGGGCATTGGAATAGGCTGCCCAGGGAGGTGGTTGATTCCCCTTCCCTGGAGGTGTTTAAGGGACGGGTGGATGAGGTCTTGAGGGACATGGGTTAGTGTTTGATAGGAATGGTTGGACTCTGTGATCCGATGGGTCTCTTCCAACCTGGTTGTTCTATGATTCTGTGATTCTATGAAAAGCCAGAATTCTGCATCTGGGCTCGAACTTCCAAAGTTTCTGGTGATCTCTCCCAGTTCTGTGTTTGAAGTTGTCCCTCTTGGTCGCTGTGAAAGCACTTGGATCACGGAAACCAAACCTCGATTTGGCTTAAAACCAACCCCTCCCTGCAGGTCCAACCCCTCCTGGATTTCTCCTTTAGGATTCTGGTGCCGCAGGGATTGGGTCCAGATGACAACAGGTTTAGGTGAAGGTTCCTTTGTCACGGTGGTCGCTGCGGTTTCTGTCACACCATGAGCGTCCGTGGTCAGTTGGAAGCTGCCCTGACACCAACCCCCATCTCAGAGGGTTCAAGAGCAGGTCCCTCCAGCAATGGTTTTAATTTGACTGATTTGCATTTTGAGTGGTTTCTTGGGTTGAACGACCGCATTTCACTTAATAATTAGCCAAAGCTAACGCTTGTTATCCTTCAGGTCATTATTTCAAGTAATCTTTTGTGTCAGTGTCCTTACCACGGTCCATTTGCTGCAGAGCTGCGATTATTTAATGCATTTACTGTACTTATTATTTACCAAATGACCACAGGTTGGGCTTGTGCTGTGAGGGACTGACCACAACCCCTCCTGGATCACTTCCCAGAGCAGCCAGAGAGGCTGGAGAGCTGGGACCGTGTGGATCTCATGGGGTTCCGCAAGGCCAAGTGCGAGATCTTGCACCAGGATCAGGGAAATCTCAAGCATAAGCCCAGGCTGGGTTGGGAGCGACAGGAGAAGGACTTGGAGCCACAATGTGCACTCGAAGCCCAGAAACCCCCCGAGTCCTGGGCTGCATCCAGAGCTGTGGGGCCAGCAGGGAGGGAGGGGATTGTCCCCTCTGCTCCGCTCTGGGGACACCCCAACTGGACCCTGTGTCCAGCTCTGGAATCACCATCATAAGGAGATGGAGCTGTTGGGATGAGTCTAGAGGAGATCACGGAGATGATGTGAGGGCTGGAGCAGCTCTGCTCTGAGGACAGGCTGGAGAGTTGGGGTTGTTGAACCTGGAGAAGAGAAGGCTGTGGGGACACCTTAGAGCAGCTTCCAGCATGGAAAGGGGCTCCAGGAAAGCTAGGGAAGACTCTTGGTTAGGGAGAGCAGGGACAGGATGAGGGGAAAGGTTTTGATCTGCAAGAGGGGAGATTGAGATAAGATCTTGGGGAGAAATGTTTTGCTCTGAGGGTTTGGAGGCCCTGGAACAGGTTTCCCAGAGCAGGGGTGGCTGCCCCATCCCTGGAGGGGTTCCAGGCCAGGTTGGATGGAGCTCGGAGCCCCTGATCCAGTGGGAGGTCTCCTTGCCCACGGCAGGTGTGGAACTGGATGGGCTTGGAGGTCCTTTCCAACCCAAACCATTCCAGGATTCTGTGGTTTAGCAGGCACTGGGTCAGCAGCTGGACTGGATGGTCTTAGAGGCCTTTTCCAACCTGAGTGATTCCACAGTTCTCCGATTCCAGTTTTATTTCTGGGTTTTCCACCTAGAGCTTTACTGCTGTTGACCATGGAGGATAGGAATGGTTGGACTCGATGATCCGATGGGTCCCTTCCAACCTGTTGTTCTATGATTCTATGAAAAGAGGTAACCTGAGAGAGCACCTTGGCCTCTTCCGCGAGGGCAACGTCTCGATAGCATCATGGAATTGTTTGGTTGGAAAAGAACTTTGGGATCATTGAGTCCTGTAGACGAGTCGGCCTCGATCTGCTCCCTCGCAGGCTTTTCCCTCGGAAGGGAGATGCTGAACGGTAAATATCCGTGTTCATCCCAGGGTTGGTCTCCCTGTGACTTTTTATCTGGAGAACTGGAATCTCAACCACTTTGGACTCCAGTTGAAGGTGTGTCTGGGTGATCAGCATTGCTGGGTTTAGGCATTAATTCCAGGCACACAAAACTATGGAATAAACTGTTTTAGAGAATCCCTCGATGGAAGTGGTGAGATCCAGGCTCTGGAGGTGGGTTGGGAGAACAGGAACTGCCTGGATTGTTGAGGCTGAGAGCTGCAGATCCTTTTAAACACAGTCTGAGCTGATGTGGTGGTGGCAGGGATGGTGTCACTGATACCACAGAGAGGGAGCAGGTTTAGCTACAACCACTTTTCCGATGCCAACACCTGGTGTCTCCGAGCACGTCTCCTGTTTCACCAGGGGAAGTGGAGCAGGAGATGAGGTATCGGGCTGGGTAGGACGGGAGATGGAGGAAACTACATTTTCCTTCATGAATAGGGACGAGAGGAGGAGGTTTGGTCCAGGAGCTGCGAGCACTGGGCTCTGGTGGAACATCAGTAAAGGCTGTGGAGGGATCTGCTCGGACTTTAGCAAAACCTTTGACACAGGTTCTCACATCATTCTGCTTCAGAAACTGTCCCTTCTGGCCTGGCCAGGCCACACTCTCCTGGGGGAAAACGGTTTGGCTGGAGGGCCCAGAGAGTGGTGGGAGATGGAGTTGACTCCAGCTGGAGGCTCCGAGTGGTGTCCCCAGGGCTCAGTGCTGGGTCCTGCTCAATGTCTTTGTCACAGACCTGGATGAAGGCATCAAGGGCTCCCGGAGCCAGTTTGGAGATGACACTGAGCTGGGAGGGAGCTGCATCTGCTAGAGGGTCGGGAGGCTCCAAAGGGATCAGAAGAGGCTGGATCCATGGACTGAGACCAATGGGATGAGGGTTAACGAGGCCAAATGGGAGAGCAACAAAGAGAAGAGCAAGGAAGGTGGGGAAGGGTCTGGAGAAGAAGGCTGAGGGCCCTGGGGGTGTTTCTCCTGGAGAAGAGGAGGCTGAGGGGAGACCTCATTGCTCTCTGCGACTCCCTGAGAGGAGGTTGTGGAGAGGAGGGAGCTCTGGGCTCTTCTCCCAAGGGACAGGCCGAGAGGGAATGACCTCAAACTCCACCAGGGGAGGCTCAGGATGGACATATGGAAAAAATTCTTCACAGAAAGGGTCACTGGTCCCTGTCAGAGGCTGCCCAGGGAGGCGGTTGATTCCCCTTCCTTGGAGGTGTTTAAGGGACGTGTGGCTGAGGTGCTGAGGGACATGGGTTAGTGATTGATGGGAACGGTTGGACTCCATGATCCAGTGGGTCTCTTCCAAGCTGGTGATTCTGTGATCGGACTGGATCATGGAGTCCAACCATTCCCATCAATCACTAACCCATGTCCCTCAGCACCTCAGCCACACGTCCCTTAAATATTTATCGAGAGCCAGTATTGAGGTCAGTCGCTGATCCCCTGTTGTTTCCCAGCTCCTTCTTGTTCAGGAGCAGGTGCTGAGGTTCTCCATGTTCTCAGGTGTGTTGTCAGGGACAGAACTCTTTGGATAACACCCTTCCCAGGATGGACTCCGATCTTGCTTCCGTGTGGGACAGAGCAGGGACCGGCGCAGTCCAACCCTCCTTCTCCACTGAACAATTGCTTCTGTTGTTTTAGTTGCTCATTAGTTAATTTCCTTCTAATGAGGCTCTGTTAATGCACTCATCGGACCTTAGGGAAGGAGAAAGTGTGTGGGGGAGAACCCATGTTCCTCAGCCTAATTAGCAAGTTAATTATAGTGAGCAGGGAGAGGTTCTGGTTCTCTGACCACGCAGGTCGGGCCCCGTTAGGGGCGCAAACGCTGTAACTCAGCCCAAAAGGGGCTCGTTGGGCGCGCGACGCCTCATTAAATCCCGGGGTCCTTCCCTGCCAAAAGCAGGGAGGCTGAAAATCCAAGAGTTTCCATTCCCTCCCTCCCTCTGCGGCTGAAACCAGAGCGGGCAGGATCGGGATCGCGGGGCTGGGAGGTATAAATGGGGCTGGAGACGCCGCGGAGGGGCTGCCAGGGGCACCGCGATGCCGAACAAGAAGAAGTACAGCGTCAACGGGGACTCGGGGATGAAAGCCCAGGTGAGGGCAGCCCTTGGCACCAGCACTTTCCCCTTTAAATGCACATTTGTTTCTCTCTGCCCCCTTTTCCCCTCCTTTCCTGGCTGGTCCTCCCTCAGTTGCTCCTTTCTGGAGCTGTCGGCAGCCGCTCCTTTGGGAAAATCCCAGTCTCTGAAGGTCTCGTTTTCTCTCGGGAAGACGAGGTTGGAGCTGCTGGAGCTCTGGGGTTGATGGAGGAGTGGATGGGGCTGTGAGCAGGGAGATAGGTGTAAATGGTTGGACTCGATGATCCAGAGGGTCTCTTCCAACCTGGCTATTCTATGATTCTATGAAATGTTGGGGTGTCCTGTACAGCGTCAGGAGTTGGATCAACGGTCCCTGTGGGTCCAACTCAGGACGTTCTGTGATTTCCCAGGAATCCCTGGGATGCCGAGACTCCCTTTGCTCCTGGTGGGAACCCCAGGTGGAAGGAGACCTGGCTCCTCTGTGGCTCCTCTGAAACACGATGAGCACACACGGTGCTGAGAGAGCGTTAACCCTTGTGCCGCCGGACGTGGTTTCAGCTTCAGTTGGATTTTCCCTGCTGGAAGCTGAATGTAGTGGTGCTGAGGTGGCTGCAGGGCAGGTGAAGCTCGTAAATCCAAGCACCTGCAGCTCCCCAAACCTACCTGATGTCCACTTTGAGCTTTAGCCTGTGCCAGGTTGGGTCTCACCTCAACGTGAGCAGAATGAGTTCTGTCTGGAACCAAATCTCTCTTCTCATCCCCAACCTTGCTGCTGTCGTCTTTCCAGCCTGACTGGAGCACACCGTGTGGCACCGTCTGTCGCCTTCGGCTGTTGGGTTGGGATTTCAAACAGGGGTTTGATCAGTGTGGGCAAGGTCTGGAGTTCTCCTTCCGCATGGATCGAGTGCTTGTGCTGCCGAGATTCCGCGTCCTGGGCTGCATCCAGAGCCCTGGGAGTAGCAGGGAGGGAGGGGATTGTCCCCTCTGCTCTGCTCTGGTGAGATCCCACCTGGAACCTGGATCCAGTTCTGGAATCCCAGAGACTGAGAAGAGATCTTAGGGAGAAATGTTCTCCTGTGAGAGTGAGGAGGTTTAAAATCTGGGCAGACGAGGCTCTCAGGATGGTTCATAGAATCATAGAACAACCAGGTTGGAAGAGACCCATCGGATCATCGAGTCCAACCATTCCTATCAAACACTAACCCATGTCCCTCAGGTCTACCCACACCTTAAACCCCTCCAGGGAAGGGGAATCAACCCCCTCCCTGGGCAGCCTGTTCCAATGCCCAATGACCCTTTCTGGGAAATGCTTTTTCTTGCTGTCCAGCCGAAATCTCCCCTGGTGGGCAAACTGGAAGGGCACTGGAAGCACTGGGAGAATTAGAACTAGGAAAGCGCTGGATGCACTGGAGGAAAACTGGGAGAACTGGGAGGGCTCTGGGAGCACTGGGAAGTGAATGGCAGGTCACCTGAAGCACTGGGAGAACTCTGAGAGCACTGTGAGGATACTGGGAGCGCTGGACGAATTGGGAGGGCACTGGGAAAACTGGGTGTACTCGGAGAAAACCGGGAGCACTGGGAGGGCACTGGGAAGTCACGGGGAGAGCGCTGATGGGGCATTGGGAGCCCTTGGAGGACAGTGGGAGAACACTGGGAGGGAACTGGGAGCTGTGGGAGGGCACTGGAGACCTGGAAGATCCTCCCCTCCCCACAGGGGACCAAGGGCTCCCCCACTTCCACGGGGTCTCAGGTTTTGGGGATCCACCCCCCAATTTGAAGCGCTCCCTGCTCCCCCCAAGCTTCCCTCGCCTTCATGTCATGGACAGGGATGATTGGACTCCATGATCTCAAGGGTCGTTTCCAACCAAGCGATTCTGTGGTTCAATCCAAGACCAGGACCTGCGATCGTGTCGGTGTCTGCTGAGGGCTCCGGGTTCCTCCGCTCCGTCTGCTCTCTCAGGCTGTTGGGTTCTTACACCACTTAACTCTCGATTTCTTCTCCCAGATCCAGTTTGCTGACCAAAAACAAGAGTTCAACAAGCGCCCAACCAAGATCGGCCGCCGCTCGCTCTCGCGCTCCATCTCGCAGTCCTCGACCGACAGCTACAGCTCAGGTGTGTCCAGCTTGGCTGCTCCTGCTCGTCGTCTTAATTAAGAGTTTAAGGTTATTTAAAACCAAACTAGACTCTTCATAGAATCATAGAACAACCAGGTTGGAAGGGACCCACTGGATCTTCTAGTCCAACCATTCCTATCAAACATCTCTTCCGGAGGTCTGTCCAGTTCTGCTCCTGCAAGGAGGTGGGTGTTGGGCTCAGTGGTCCTTATGGGTCTCTTCCAACCTGGAATGTTCTGTGATTCCGTGATCCACTGCATCCCTCACTGCATCCCTGCGGAATCCAGAGCTTGTCTAGTGTTTCATAGCAGCTCCAGGATCTCCCACCTCACCTGGGACTCACCTGTTGCTCATGAATCGAAGTCTTGGGAAGAGCAGAGGTGACCTCTGATGGTCTCTCCTGGGTCTGCTGAGAGGAGACCTCATTGCTCTCTCCAACTCCCTGAAAGGAGGTTGTGGAGAGGAGGGAGCTGGGCTCTTCTCCCAAGGGACAGGGGACAGGACGAGAGGGAATGGCCTCAAGCTCCACCAGGGGAGATTTAGGCTGGAGATTAGGAGGAAGTTTTTCACACAGAGGGTCATTGGGCATTGGAATAGGTTGCCCAGGGAGGGGGTTGAGTCACCTTCCCTGGAGGTGTTTAAGGCACAGGTGGACGAGGTCTTGAGGGACTTGGTTTAGTGTTTGATAGGAATGGTTGGACTAGAAGATCCGATGGGTCTCTTCCAACCTGGTTGTTCTGTGATTCTATGATTCTATGATTCCTATGCTTTTCCTGCTGGAATCTGGGAAACTGAACCTTCAGTCTGGCAGCTGCTCTCATGGAAGTTGCTGGAGAGGGAGGTTAGGTTTATGGGTTGTTTTTGTTAACTTTTACATTTCTGGGCTCTGAAGTCCCAGATGTTTTTACAAAGATTTATTCTGGAAATGTGATTGTTCTGGAACCAGAATCTTTCTTTCTGCTCCAGATCCTGCAGTGGGGACACAACAACCCCGAGCAGCTCAGGGCTTGGGGAGGAGCAGCTGGAAAGGTGCTGGACGAGAGGAAACAGCCTCAAGTCACACCAGGGCAGGTTCAGATTGGACATCGGGAAGAATCTCTTCGCGGGAAAGGTTCTCAGGCCCTGGTTCTTAGGTTCCTATTCCCTGGAGGGATTTAAAACCAGGGAGATGAAGTGCTCAGGAATGGTTCAGTTCAAACGAGGACAGTTTGGCTCGATGACCTCAAAGGTCTTTTCCAGCCAAATGATTCCATGAATTAATCTAATCCTTCTGGAAGCCACGGTACTCATAATCGTTAAGGTTGGGAAAGACCTCTAAGATCATCCAGTGCAACCATCAACAACACCAACTTCCTCCTAAACCACGTCCCAAAGCTCCCCATGTACATGGGGATTGAACATCTCAGGTGATTGAGGTGCACAGGAGCTTGATTGATGCTGTCTGAGGTCCTATTGTCCTCCAACCAGATTCTCACTTCTCCAGGAGCTGTGGTTGTTCACACAAACTCAGGAATCATAGAATAACCAGGTTGGAAGAGACCCACCGGATCATGGAGTCCAACCCTTCCCATCAATCACTAACCCATGTCCCTCAGCACCTCGTCCACCCGTCCCTTAAACACCTCCAGGGAAGGGGAATCAACCACCTCCCTGGGCAGCCTCTGCCAATGCCCATCGACCCCTTCTGGGAAATATTTCGTCCTGATGTCCATCCTGAGCCTCCCCTGGTGGAGCTTGAGTCCATTCCCTCTCATCCTGTCCCTTGGGAGAAGAGCCCAGAGCTCCCTCCTCTCCACAACCTCCTCTCAGGGAGTCGGAGAGAGCAATGAGCTCTCCCCTCAGCCTCCTCTTCTCCACGAGAAACACCCCCAGGGCCCTCAGCCTTCTTCTCCAGACCCTTCCCCACCTTCCTTGCTCTTCTCTGCACTCGCTCCACAGCCTCAAGGTCTTTCTTGGAGTGAAGGAGCCAGCACTGAGCCCAGGATTGGAGGTTGGGTCTCCCCAGAGGGAGAAGAACCTCCCTGGCCCTGCTGGCCACACCGGCTCTCATCCAAGCCAAGATGCCCTTGGCCTTCTTGGCCACCTGGACTCCTCCTGCTGCCTCCTCTTCACCCAACCCCCCCAGCTCCTTCTCCTGCAGCCACTTTCCAGGCAGACTTCTCCTAGGCTGGAGCTGCTCAGGGTTCTTGTGCCCCAGGAATCCGTCACCAGCAGTGGGTTGTTCGCAGGGTTGGACTTGCCTTTTGCTCCCTGCTGAGGTGAAGTCTGTGCCGAGAAATTCCAGCAATGCCTAATTCTTCTCCGTAAGCGGCTTAAGCCCCGTGCGGGTCTTGGGGAGCAGAGGCGCTAAGCTGGTTTGCTTTGGGGTCACTCAGACACTTGGTGTGAGTTGGAGAGAACCCGAAAGAGGCCTAAGAGGAGGCTGGAGAGGGACTGTTCGTAAAGGCTTGTGGTGATAGACGAGGGGGAACAGGGATAAACTGGAGAGGGGCAGATTTTGGCTGGATATGAGGAAGAATTTCTTCATCGTGAGGGTGATGAGGCACTGGAAGAGGTTGCCAAGGGAAGTTGTGGATCATAGAATCATAGAATCACCAGGTTGGAAGAGACCCATCGGATCATCGAGTCCAACCAATGTTCATCTATATAACTATATGTTATATGTGTTCATCTATATATGGAGGATGCTCCATCCCTGTGGAGCAGGAGGTGGTGAGGAGGCTGAGAAGGAGCCAGAGAGCTGGTTCCAAACCCAATCTGCTGTGGTCGTTGTTCAAAGTGGAGATCTTCTTAGAGAGAGCTGCCCTGTGCCCATGGACAAGCCCCTCCTGGACACCTCCAGCCGATCCTCTCGCCCTTCTCCTGCAGCTCTCATTGGCTTTCGGGAATGTTTTGTTGCGTCTCTGACCTCCTTTTCCTCCTTCAGCTGCCTCCTACACCGACAGCTCCGATGACGAGACCTCCCCGCGGGACAAGCAGCAGAAGAACTCCAAAGGCAGCAGCGATTTCTGCGTCAAAAACATCAAGCAGGCGGAGTTCGGCCGCCGGGAGATTGAAATTGCTGAACAAGGTAAAACCTCGAGCTCCACGTGGTTCCTCCTTCCCCTCCTCGCGAGGCTCAGCAGATTGGTGGCTCCTCAGCACTGTTCCCGTTAGAGAGGGGAAAGCTTTCTTGGGGTGTTGAGGAGTTATCGGGTTTTTCCATCGAGCTCCAGCTCAACAACTCTGGAAGGACCATCCTGTGGTCAAATCTACTTTGTTGAGTCAGTGGAAAGGGTTAAACCCAGCAAATAATTGAGAAAGTTTGGTTAGAGTGGGATCGTCTCCAGAAACCTGTAGTTGGGTGGCACTGGGATAACTGGAGGGACATGGGAGAGGCTGATACTGGAGTTGTGATCAGCACAGCAAGTCCAGCTCCTCCTGAGCCTGAAGCAGATATCCTTCCGTTCCCACCTGGATGTTTGCAGCTAGGAACTGGAAAATAGGAGTCTGCTGCATCCTGAATAGTGGAGAAAACCGTTGTAGGGTCCTTTCAGCTAAAAGTTGTGTCTTTGTGGTGATGTCTGACAGGGTTTTTGGAGCTGCCACAGCTGCTCAAATCCATAAATGCAGCAGAGAGCAGGGTGAGAAGTGGTGCTGCCTCTTCCTTTTGTGCTCGTCCCTCTTCCCATCGCGTTGATGGGTTCCCTCTTTCTTTCTTCCTTTCAGAAATGCCTGCGCTGATGGCCTTGAGGAAGAGGGCGCAGGGAGAGAAGCCGCTGGCTGGGGCCAAGATCGTGGGCTGCACACACATCACAGCACAGACGGCTGTAAGACCCTGTCCCTAAACTCCAGGGATTCTCCAGAGGGACACGGATCTCTTAGAGCAGGTCCAGAGGAGGCCACGGAGATGATCCAAGGGCTGGACCTCTGCTCTGAGGACAGGCTGGAGGGTTGGGGTTGTTGAGCTGGAGAGGAGAAGGCTCTGGGGAGACCTTAGAGCAGCTTCCAGTATGGAAAGAGGCTCCAGGAGAGCTGGGGAGGGGCTCTTGGTTAGGGAGTGCAGGGAGAGGATGAGGGAAATGGTTTTGATCTGCAAGACGGGAGATTGAGATGAGATCTTGGGGAGAAATGTTTTGCTCTGAGGGTTTGGAGGCCCTGGAATAGGTTTCCCAGAGCAGGAGTGGCTGCTCCATCCCTGGAGGGGTTCAAGGCCTGGTTGGATGGATCTCGGAGCCCCTGATCCCGTGGGAGGTGTCCCTGCCCATGGCAGGGGTGGAACTGGATGGGCTTGGAGGTCTCTTCCAGCCCAACCCATCCCATGACTGTAAGATTTCTGTGTGTTTCAATCCAGGTGCTGATGGAGACCCTGGGGGCGCTGGGCGCTCAGTGCCGATGGGCTGCCTGCAACATCTACTCCACTCTCAACGAAGTGGCTGCTGCTCTGGCCGAGAGTGGTACGGGAGCTTCTCCCTCTTGTGTCTGTCTGTTTCCACACAGATTTCTCACTGTCCCATCATGTTTGGCTCATTTACAACCACTCACAGATTTTTTTTTCTTTCATTCTCAATTCAGAGTAAAGCTAGAGATAAAACATCCCTGGATCAATCCCTCCCATTTGCCTGAAAATTTTAGCTTTCTCTGAAGTTTTGAAGATCGTAGCATAATGGATGATGCACGTTTTCAGCCATCAGGGCTGTGCAAACCTGTCCAGACCCTTCCCCACCTTCCTTGCTCTTCTCTGCACTCGCTCCACAGCCTCAACATCCTTCTTGTGGCTTTAGGGCCCACAACTGAACACAGGATTGGAGGAGCAGCCTCCCCAGGGCCCAGTGCTGGGTCCTGTTCAATGTCTTCATCAGTGACCTGGATGAAGGCATCAAGGGCTTCCTGAGCCAGTTTGGAGATGACACTGAGCTGGGTGGGAGCTGGAGGGGTTTGAGGTGCTCCAAAGGGATTGGAAGAGGCTGGATCCATGGGCTGAAACCAACGGGATGAGGGTTAACGAGGCCAAAGGATGGATCCTGCCCTTGGGGCACAAGAACCCTGAGCAGCTCCAGCCGAGGAGAAGTCTGGCTGGAAAGTGGCTGCAGGAGAAGGAGCTGGGGGGGTTGGGTGAAGAGGAGGCGGCAGGAGGAGTCCAGGTGGCAAAGAAGGCCAAGGGCATCTTGGCTTGGATGAGAGCCGGTGTGGCCAGCAGGGCCAGGGAGGTTCTTCTCCCTCTGGACTGGGCCCTGGGGAGGCTGCTCCTCCAATCCTGGGGTCAGTTGTGAGAGAAGAGCAAGGAAGGTAGGGAAGGGTCTGGAGAAGAAGCCTGAGGGCCCTGAGGGTGTTTGTCCTGGAGAAGAGGAGGCTGAGGGGAGACCTCATTGCTCTCTGCAACTCCCTGAGAGGAGGTTGTGGAGAGGAGGGAGCTCTGGGCTCTTCTCCCAAGGGACAGGACGAGAGGGAATGGCCTCAAGCTCCGCCAGGGGAGGTTCAGGATGGAAATTCTTCATGGAAAAGGTCACTGGGAGTTGGTAGAATCTACTCAGGGAGGGGGCTGATTCCCCTTCCCTGGAGGTGTTTAAGGGACAGGTGGACGAGGTGCTGAGGGACATGGGTCAGTGATTGATGGGAAGGGTTGGACTCCATGATCCTGGGGGTCTCTTCCAACCTGGTGATTCTGTGATTCTAACCCACCTTCCTCTCTGTGCCAGGTTTCCCCGTCTTTGCCTGGAAGGGAGAATCCGAGGATGACTTCTGGTGGTGCATCGATCGCTGCGTCAATGTCGAGGGGTGGCAGCCCAACATGGTGAGAGGGGGGAAGGTGGAAGAGGTTGAAGCAGAGGCAGCTCTCGTCTAGCAAGAGGTTTTACTCCTGATCTGTGGTTTCCTCCTCAGTTCAGGCCTCACAGAGCAGTTCAGGCTGAGTGCTGACCCAGCACAGAGCTGCACAATCCTTTGCACGTGTTAAATAACTCAGTCAACTCAGGGTCTGGGAGGATTCAACGACTTCTGCGCGTGGGTCTTGCCTCCCAGCAGGGTTTTGGTCACCTATTGTCTCAATCAAACAGCTGCGTTAAGTGCGATGTCCGTGGGTGCTTCGTTTGCTCCCTCTTGGTGTGGTTTAAACCAAATTCGTTTAACCTAAACAGCAAGAAAATAACTCAAAATCAGCGAGTTCTGAAAAGGGGTCACAGCCATTTTACCATATTTGGTTACATTCGCAGCTCTGGCTGATGAGAGAGGTTTTTTTCCTCTGGGCAAGGTCTCCGTTTCTGAAAAAGAAACGAGATTTTTTAGGTGATTTCCACACTTTCCGCCTGCTCCTATGGCACAGAAGTGAGGGTAACCCAGCTCCTCCCTTGCGGGTTTGCTCTGCCCTTGTTTTGAGGGAAAATGAAGCCCCGAGGCAGGCGAGTGGAGTAATTCGTAGCTGTCAGAGCCGCTGCTTTCATCCCGACAGGTTCTGAGCCCTGGAGCTCAGATCAGAGAGGAGGCAGTCGAGGCTGCAGGGTAGGCGTGTGTCTGGTTGTTTGTTTGGCAGCACCAGTCTCTTTGAGGTGAGTTTGTGTCCCTTCCAGCCTCCGCTTCCTCGCTGTCGCCTTCAGCGATGAGCCAACGTCAAAACATCCTCCCCCGAGCTACGAGTCCAGGCGCAACAGCGGCTTTTCTGCTTATTTTTGAGGGAAACATGGAATGGGTTGGGCTGGAAGGGACCTCCAAGCCCATCCAGTCCCCCCTCCTGCCCTGGGCAGGGACACTTCCCACTGGATCGGGGGCTCCGAGCTCCATCCAACCTGTCCCTGAACCTCTCCAGGGATGGAGCAGCCACAGCTTCTCTGAGCAACCTGCGCCAGGGCCTCCAAACCCTCATTGGGAACGATTTCTTCCTGATGCCCAATCTGAATCGTCCCCCTTCCAATCCGAAGCCATTTCCCCTTGTCCCGTCTCTCCAGGCCCTTGGAGAAAGGGTTTCTGTGAGAGAAGTTCCTTACACATCAAGTAAAGGCTTTTTTTCCCCTGGAAAAATCTTCCTGGGAAGGTTGGAGTGGAAACAGAAGAGCTGGGAACACTGAGAAGCCGCAGAGACTGGGGCACAGACCCCAAACTTTGCTCCACGAAGGTGACCTTCCCTCAAAAACCGGTTCTTCCATGGGTTTAAGTTGGGTTTTTTCACCTCCTGCCCTCCTAGGCAACCGCCAGCTCACAGAATTCTCTCTTTGAAAGAGGATTATGTGCCCTATTAAATGGGGATTAATGAAACCAAGACGTCCTGGGAGCCCCATTCCTGCCTCACTGGCCCAGGAGAGCTTCTCAGCCCACTTAACCCTTCCTTACCTCCACCGGAGTGGGGCAGGTGTCACCCGAGAAGGATGGGATGGATCCAGAGGGAACGGGACAGGCTGGAGAAGTGGGGCTGGGAGAACCTCGTGAAGTTCAACCAAGATCAAGGTCCTGCACCTGAGTCAGGGCAATCCACAGCCTCACCGCAGGTTGGGAGACAGTGGGATTGAGAGCAGCCCTGGGGAGAAGGATTCGGGATGCTGGGGGAGGAGAAGCTCCACATCAGCCCAGAAACCATGTCCTGGGCTGCATCCAGAGCCGTGGGAGCAGCAGGGAGGGAGGGCATTGTCCCCTCTGCTTGCTCAGGGGAGATCCCACCTGGATCCCATGTCCAGTTCTGGAATCCCAAACAGAAGAAAGAGATGGAACTGTTTGGACAGGTCCAGGGGAGGCCTCAGAGATGATGTGAGGGCTGGAGGACAGGCTGGGAGAGTTGGGATTGTCCAGCCTGGAGAAGAGGAGGCTGTGGGGAGACCTTAGAGCAGCTTCCAGTATGGAAAGGGGCTCCGGGAAAGCTGGGGAGGGGCTCTGGATCAGGGGGAGCAGGGACAGGATGAGGGGAACAGATTTGATCTGCAAGAGGGGAGATTGAGAAGAGATCTTGTGGAGAAACGTTTTCCTGTGAGGGTTTGGAGGCCCTGGAACAGGTTTCCCAGAGCAGGGCTGGCTGCTCCATCCCTGGAGGGGTTCCAGGGCAGGCTGGATGGGGCTTGGAGCCCCTGATCCCATCGGAGGTGTCGTTGGGGTGGGACTGGATGGGCTTGGAGGTTCCTTCCAGTCCAACCCATCCCATGATTCCGTGATGTAAAGAAGAGGAGGAGGAGGACGCAGTCATATGTCTTTGACATTGGTGTCGTGAGCAATGAGGATGATATGGAGCATCCAAGGAGGAGGAGGATGATGCAGTCAGAAGTCTCTAATGTTGGTGTAGGGAATGTTGCTGTGTGACCAGCAGGGCCAGGGAGGTTCTTCTCCCTCTGGACTCAGCACTGGTGAGGCTGCTCCTTGAATCCTGTGTTCAGTTCTGGGCCCCTCAGCACAAGAAGGATGTTGAGGCTCTGGAGAGAGTCCAGAGAAGAGCAACAAGGCTGGTGAAGGGGCTGGAGAACAGGCCCTATGAGGAGCGGCTGAGAGAGCTGGGGTTGTTTATCCTGGAGAAGAGGAGGCTGAGGGGAGACCTCATTGCTCTCTACAACTACCTGAAGGGAGGTTGTGGAGAGGAGGGAGCTGGGCTCTTCTCCCAAGGGACAGGGGACAGGACGAGAGGGAATGGCCTCAAGCTCCACCAGGGGAGATTTAGGCTGGAGATTAGGAGGAGGTTTTTCACACAGAGGGTCATTGGGCATTGGAATAGGCTGCCCAGGGAGGTGGTTGATTCCCCTTCCCTGGAGGTGTTTAAGGGACGGGTGGATGAGGTCTTGAGGGACTTGGTTTAGTGTTTGATAGGAATGGTTGGACTCGATGATCCGATGGGTCTCTTCCAACCTGGTTGTTCTATGATTCTATGATAATTGGCATTAACGGCTCTGCAGCCTCTTCCTCCACCTCCATCCTCCTTCTCCATCCTCCTTATCCTGTGTCTTCCACCTCTGTTCTACTTCTCCTCCATTCTCCTCCTCCATTGTGCTTCTCCATCCTCTTCGTCCATCTTCCTCCTCCATCCTCCTCCTCCATATTCCTCCTTCTCCATCTTCTTCCCTGCTCCTTCTCCATCTTCCTTTTCCCCCATCCTCCTCCTTTCTCCCTCCTCCTCCTCCTTCTCCCTTCTCTCCCTTCCTCCATTATCATTCCTTAGAGAAGCTGATGACTCTGTGTGGTTCAAAGGCTTCCAGGAGACAAGGAGAGAGGGATTTCTGCGGCAATTTTCCATGATTTCTCATGATAAGCATCCAGGTCTGTTTGCCTGACCCGTTGCTTCTGCAGCCCAATGTCACCGAAGCAGCTCTCCTGCTCCGAGCAGTCTCGCCGAAGCTATCAAGATGTGGTGTTTGATGCCAAACAGGCTCCTTTAGGAGTGATCCGAGCGCGTGATCCGTCCCTTGCACCGTCTTAGGGTCCGGAGGCCTCGCAGGGTCTTCAGAGCGGTGACTTTGTGGTCGTTTCCATTACAGATCTTGGACGACGGAGGAGATCTGACTCACTGGATCTACAAGAAGTATCCCAACATGTTTAAGAAGATCAAGGGGATCGTGGAGGAGAGCGTGACTGGCGTCCACAGGTAACGGGATTGGCTGGGCCGGCGTCTCGGAGCTGTTGGGACAAAGCAAAGTGTCTTCTGCCTGAGGGCAGCGGCAGCAAGAGATCCCAGGCTTGGAGGTGCCACATCAACATCTGAATGTTGAACCTTTTCATACACAATCACTGTTTTTCCCTCCAGCTTGGGCTCAGCTTCCTGTGAGAGCTGATTTCAATCTCTCACTGGGCCGAAGCTGCTTGGAATGGAAAATGCTGAGCTTAGGCCTCAGGAAGAACGTTAAGGAGAAATGTATTCCAAGAAATACACCTAAACATGTTTTTACAGGAACCTACTTTTCTAAAAATGTTTGTTAAAAGGTATTGTAACTAAAGTCGAGTTTACATGTTTTCCTTAAGGCTTCATCAGTTCTTGTGGTTCGTTTTCTTTTTGTTCGTTTACATGTATTTCTTACACAGGTTGTTGTGTATTTTATTTTTCCTCCAAGAAATTTACTTTGAGTGGTATTTTTTTTAATAAAGCAGAGAAATTAAAGGGAATGGACTGTCCAGTGCACAGACCAAAGGTGGAGGACAAAGTTTTTAAGTTACATTAAGTAACCTAACGTGCAGGTTAGGAGAGAGCAGAAGAAAATCTTTGTCTACTTTAAAGAAACACAGGACTACAAAACTCTCCAGAATACTTTAAGAGAAGTTTTTTTGTTTGACCTTTCAGTTGCAACTGAAAATAGTGATTCATTTCTTTGCAAGAAATACATTTGGATTGGCCTGTTTAAAAAGAAGATGAGGATTTAGGCTGGAGATTAGGAGGAAGTTTTTCACACAGAAAGGGTCATTGGGCATTGGAATAGGCTGCCCAGGGAGGGGGTTGATTCCCCTTCCCTGGAGGTGTTTAAGGCACAGGTGGATGAGGTCTTGAGGGACTTGGTTTAGTGTTTGATAGGAATGGTTGGACTAGAAGATCGATGGGTCTCTTCCAACCTGGTTGGTCTATGATTCCATGATTCCAGACAAGGAGCAGAAGTGGCTGCTGAGTGTGGTACAAGGGGAGAAAGTGCACGAGGTCTTGGGAAAGGGGGTGGCACTTGTGTCACCTCCTTTTGCAGAAGGAGAGGGGAGTGGATGAAGAGGCTGCACAAGAGAGGACGGACTTTGGAGAAAGCTCTGAGCTGAATCAGTTGCTAGAAGTGAAATTTGGGAAGAGGAAAGAAGTTTGTGGTTGGGGTGACAGCCCAGAAGGGACAAACCGCCTATGAGGGACATCGAGAGGCAGTTCCCAGGGTTAGGAGGGGACCCAGAGGTGCTTCTCCAGGGCAGATCATGTGTCACAGGTGACAGAAAACAGGGAACTGGGGAGAAGAGCAGCAGCCTCTGCTTGGTCTTTGCCGGGAGAAGGACTTTCCCACAGCTCCTGGGGCCGTCTGGGAGCTAGACAGAGCAGCCCTCGAGACAGGGAAACTGGGTTTGAAGCAGGGAAACCGGAGTGGGATTGCGGCCAGTGGAGTCAGAAGGACCTGGTTGTATTTTTAGGATCAGGAATCACAGAATCATGGGATGGTTTGGGCTGGAAGGGACCTGCAGGCCCATCCAGTTCCAGCCCTGCCCTGCGCAGGGACAACTCCCACTGGATCAGGAGCTCCTGAGCTCAGGAGCTTCTGGAATCCTCAAGGGAAGAAGGAGGTGAAAGTGTTGGAATGGGTCCAGGGAAGGTCATGGAGATGATGTGAGGGCTGGAGCACCTCCCCTACGAGGACAGGCTGGAGAGTCAGGGGTGCTCAGCCTGGAGAGCAGAATCCTGAGACCTTAGAGCAGCTTCCAGCACCTCAAGGGGCTCCAGGAAAGCTGAGGAGGAACTTTTTCCAAGGGGCTGGAGTGGCAGGTAGAAGGGGAAGGGCTTTAAATTGGAAGGAGGAAGATTTAGTGGAGACACTGGAAAGAAATTCTTCATGCTGAGGGTTTGGAGGCCCTGGAACAGGTTGCCCAGAGAAGCTGTGGCTTCCCCGTCCCTGGAGGGGTTCAAGGGCAGGTTGGATGGGGCTTGGAGCCCCTGAGCCAGTGGGAGGTGTCCCTGGGTTGGATCTGGATGGGCTTTGAGGTCCCTTCCACCTCAGACAATTCCAGGATTCTCTGATATTCATACTGAGTGGGACAGCAGAAGGTGCTGGTTCAATGAATAGGTCTGTGCCCTCATCATCATCACTCAGATTCGCATTAACCACGTTCTCACAGTCCTGGGAGTTACTTGGTTGTGTGGCCTGAGGCCTGTTTGACTGGTCATCTCCCTCCTTTTTCTTCTGTGGAGGTGCTGGTGTTGTAAATGGCAACGTTCTCCTTCCATCACGTTTATTCATAGAATCATAGAAAACAACCAGGTTGGGAGAGACCCATCGGATCATCGAGTCCAACCATTCCTTGTTCCTTGAAGAAATAATGAACCTTGGAAACCTGCTACTCCTGTTGGTTCAATTCCCAGATGCTTCCAGGCGAAACTCCTGTCCTTGCAGGGTCCATTTGTCCACTGATCATCTGTTCTCCCGATGTTCCCACCAGGCTGTACCAGTTGTCCAAAGCCGGGAAGCTCTGCGTCCCAGCCATGAACGTCAACGACTCGGTCACCAAGCAGAAGTTTGACAACCTCTACTGCTGCCGAGAGTCCATCCTGGACGGGTGAGTGAGTTCAGTGTCTTCATCAGTGACCTGGATGAAGGCATCGAGGGCTCCCGGAGCCAGTTTGGAGATGACACTGAGCTGGGTGGGAGCTGCATCTGCTGGAGGGTCGGGAGGCTCCAAAGGGATCGGAAGAGGCTGGATCCATGGGCTGAGACCAACAGGATGAGGGTTAAGGAGGCCAAAGGGCAGATCCTGCCCTTGGGGCACAAGAACCCTGAGCAGCTCCAGCCTAGGAGAAGTCTGGCTGGAAAGTGGCTGCAGGAGAAGGAGCTGGGGGGGTTGGGTGAAGAGGAGGCAGCAGGAGGAGTCCAGGTGGCCAAGAAGGCCAAGGGCATCTTGGCTTGGAGCAGAGCCGGTGTGGCCAGCAGGGCCAGGGAGGTTCTTCTCCCTCTGGGGAGACCCAACCTCCAATCCTGGGCTCAGTGCTGGCTCCTTCACTCCAAGAAAGACCTTGAGGGGCTGGAGTGAGTGCAGAGAAGAGCAAGGAAGGTGGGGAAGGGTCTGGAGAAGAAGCCTGAGGGCTCTGGGGGTGTTTCTCCTGGAGAAGAGGAGGCTGAAGGGAGACCTCAGTGCTCTCTGCGACTTCCTGAGAGGAGGTTGTGGAGAGGAGGGAGCTGGGCTCTTCTCCCAAGGGACAGGATGAGAGGGAATGGCCTCAAGCTCCACCAGGGGAGGCTCAGGATGGATATCAGGATGAAATATTTCATGGAAAGGGTCATTGGGCACTGGAACTGGGAGGAGGTTGAGTTGCCCCCTCTGGAGGGGTTTAAGGGACGGGTGGACAAGGTGCTGAGGGACATGGGTCAGTGATTGATGGGAATGGTTGGACTTGATGATCCTGGGGGTCTCTTCCAACCTGGTGATTCTATGATTCTAAGACTCATCCAGGTGAGGGAGTTGACTGTGGAGCTCATAGTAAACTGGGATTTGCATCTGTCCCTCACATCTAAAACTGGGCCAGGGCAGATGTGAGCAGAGGAGCAATGAAATAGGGTTTTTATCCGGATTCTCTTGGAGTGCGAGGGAATTTCACTGTCCCTGCACTCCCAACCCATTTACTCGGGAGCTAAAAATAGCCGCAATGTAGGACACTCGTAGGGTGGAGGGGAGAGGGTTGTTTGTGGGAAGCACTGGGATTTTGGCAAGGAATTCCCACTCCCTGCTCCTCCTCTGGCTATTGGGGGGAGGGGGATTTGGACTTCAAACAAACAAAATTAAGAAAAAGGTGTTTTTGGCGAAGAATTGGTATATTTCTGCAGAAACAGAACAAAG
This sequence comes from Coccyzus lansbergi, assembly GCA_033558105.1. Taxonomy (NCBI): domain Eukaryota; kingdom Metazoa; phylum Chordata; class Aves; order Cuculiformes; family Coccyzidae; genus Coccyzus; species Coccyzus lansbergi. Next base: position 55,393 of record JAUMJK010000189.1, on the reverse strand, counting down.
GGATCCAACAAAGAGAAGGCAGAGAGCCCCAAACAAGGCATCTGGGCTCCAGGTATTGACTCTCGGCTGCATTTCGGTGGCAGCACCAAACTCACACAGGAAAAAAGTCGTGTTTTAGGTGCCCCTTGGGCCGTCGTGGAATGTGAGTCACTCTGTCCTCAGGGATAGAATCGTAGAATAACCAGGTTGGGAGAGACCCACCGGCTCATCGAGTCCAACCATTCCCATCAAAATGAGGGCTCAGCTGCGGAGTTGGGAGGAGCAGGGAGGGGCCACTGTCCCTTACGGCATCGTCAGGGGCACAGGTCTTAATTCTCATCTTTAATTGTTCTTTTTTTCTCTTTCCTTAGCCTGAAGAGGACCACGGACATGATGTTTGGAGGGAAGCAAGTGGTGGTGTGCGGCTACGGAGAGGTGAGGGCTCCGAGCGTGGGGGCAGGTGCTGAACCAGAGCATCCCGAGCGCGTCCTGCATCCAGCTCTGGCTGAGGAGGCTTCTCCACCCTCCACCCGTGTCCTGGGCTGCATCCAAAGTCGTGGGAGCAGCAAGGAGGGAGGGGATTGTCCCCTCTGCTCCGCTCTGGGGAGATCTAACCTGGGCTCTGTGTCCAGTCCTGGAATCCGCGGCAGAAGAAGGAAATGGAGCTGTTGGGATGAGTCCAGAGGAGGCCACGGAGATGACGTGAGGGCTGGAGCATCTCTGCTGTGAGGACAGGCTGGAGAGTTGGGGTTGTTGAACCTGGAGAAGAGAAGGCTGTGGGGAGACCTTAGAGCATCTTCCAGCAGGGAAAGGGGCTCCAGGAAAGCTGGGAAAGGGCTCTTGATCAGGGAGTGCAGGGACAGGATGAGGGGAATGGTTTTGAGCCGGAAGAGAGGAGATTGAGATGAGATCTTGGGGAGAAATGTTCTCCTGGGAGGGTTTGGAGTACCTGGAACAGGTTGCTTGGAGAAGCTGTGGCTGCTCCATCCCTGGAGGAGTTCAAGGGCAGGTTGGATGGGCCTTGGAGCCCCTGATCCCGTGGGAGGTGTCCCTGGCTTGGAACTGGATGGTCTCGGAGGTCCCTTCCAACCCAAACCACTTTGTGATTCTATGGAATCCAACATTCCGTCCCTCGGAGCTGGGGTCACAGACACACATCTCAGGAGGGGTTCATCCTGCCTCCCCCCAGCCCTTTCACCCCCAAGAGAGGAATCCTCTGGCGGTTCTCACTGGGACCAGTTAGCACCAGTTACGAGAGGCTGTACTGGGTGTGCTCTGCTGGGGCTTTTTCCCCCTGAAGAGCTGGAATTGGGCCATTTTCTCCTGTGTGATTGCATTTTGGGGGCCCCTTGGCCGTTTCCCCATTTCCCTGGACTCCCTGTGAGCCGTGCGAAGGTTAAAGCTCGTTATCCAGCAGCCGTTAATCATTAAGCAGCCCAAATGGAGTGAGGGTTCAGAGAGCCTCAGACTTTCCCTCAGGATGACCAGAATCGCTCGTTATCCCATCGCTTTCCAGGATCCTCTGGGGGAAAAGGGCTCCCTGGGTCAGAACCAGTGCTGCTTTTATGGCTTTTAGTGCTTCTCCTTGGCAAGTTGGGCCTGACTCAGGCCCTGGATTAACCCAAATCCAAATTGCCTGAGCTCCCGATGTCTCCAAAGCTCTGGACTTCTCCTGAGCTCCCGATGTCCCCAAAACTCTGGACATCTCCTGAGCTGCCGATGTCTCCAAAGCTCTGGATGTCTCCTGAGCTGCCGATGTCCCCAAAGCTCTGGACGTCTCCTGAGCTCCCAATGTCTCCTGAGCTCCCGATGTCTCCAAAGCTCTGGATGTCTCCTGAGCTCCCAATGTCTCCTGAACTCCCAATGTCTCAAAAGCTCTGGACATCTCCTGAGCTCTCAGCATCTCCCAAGCTCTCAGTATTTACTGAGCTCTCGGTGTTGCCTGAGCTCCCGATATCTCCAAAGCTCTGGATTTCTCCTGAGCTCCTGACGTCTCCAAAACTCTGGGTGTCTCCTGAGCTCCTGATGTCTCCTGAGCTCCCAATGTCTCCAAAGCTCTGGACGTTTCCTAAGCTGTCAGCATTGCCTGAGCTCCTGATGTCTCCAAAGCTCTGGACGTTTCCTAAGCTCTCAGCATTGCCTGAGCTCCTGATGTCTCCAAAGCTCTGGACGTCTCCTAAGCTCCCGATATCTCCTGAGCTCCCGATGTCTCCAAAGCTCTGGACGTCTCCTGAGCTCTCGTCATCTCCCAAGCTCTCAGTGTCTCACTGTGCCCCTCTTCTCCCCCCCAGGTGGGCAAGGGCTGCTGTGCCGCGCTCAAGGCCATGGGCTCCATCGTCTACGTGACGGAGATCGATCCCATCTGTGCCCTCCAGGCCTGGTAAGCAGCTGCACTGAGCCCAGCTTCTCCTTTAGGCTTTTCCCAGGAGAACCAGGACGACCGGAGCCTGCTCAGCACCCCCAGAGGGAGCTGGGAAGGGTTTGTGGTGCAATAGGGTTGTTCGCGGCTCTGCTCGAGGCGACGTGGTGCAGCCCCTGCCCTGAGGCCCTCGCGGTGTGGAAAAGCACCGGCAACTGGGACATCCAGGATAAAAAAAGTTATTTTTTTTTATAGTCATCACAATTTTGGCTTGTGAGGCACAGAAATAGCTGTCAGCAAATCCTCAAACCCATCCTGCCCTCATTTTCCGCAGCGACGAGTACACCTTGCTCAGTGCTCGGCGCTTCTGAGGATCACGTAGGGGCCTAAATATGGATCGTAAAGCTGGTGATTGACATCTGTGGGTTTGGGGGGTTTTAAGTTGATCTAAAACTGCACTGGAAAGGGTTTGCGGCCAGAGGACACGTTGGCATCTTCCAGATGCAGGAGCAGTGGCTTTAGCAGAGACATCACGGTTGACAATACAAATGTCCCAAAGCAGAAGTCTTGGCTGAAAACATGAACTTAGCCAGTTTGGAGATGACACTGAGCTGGGTGGGAACTGGAGCTGCTGGAGGGTCGGGAGGCTCCAAAGGGATCGGAAGAGGCTGGATCCATGGGCTGAGACCAATGGGATGAGGGTTAAGGAGGCCAAAGGGCGGATCCTGCCCTTGGGGCACAAGAACCCTGAGCAGCTCCAGCCTAAGGAGAAGTCTGCCTGGAAAGTGGCTGGAGGAGAAGGACCTGGGGGGGTTGGGTGAAGAGGAGGCAGCAGGAGGAGTCCAGGTGGCCAAGAAGGCCAAGGGCATCTTGGCTTGGATGAGAGCCGGTGTGGCCAGCAGGGCCAGGGAGGTTCTTCTCCCTCTGGGGAGACCCAACCTCCAATCCTGGGGTCAGTGCTGGCTCCTTCACTCCAAGAAAGACCTTGAGGGGCTGGAGAACGTCTGGAGAAGAGCAAGGAAGGTGGGGAAGGGGCTGGAGAAGAAGGCTGAGGGCCCTGGGGGTGTTTCTCCTGGAGAAGAGGAGGCTGAGGGGAGACCTCATTGCTCTCTGCGACTCCCTGAGAGGAGGTTGTGGAGAGGAGGGAGCTCTGGGCTCTTCTCCCAAGGGACAGGACGAGAGGGAATGGCCTCAAGCTCCACCAGGGAAGGCTCAGGATGGACATCAGGATGAAATTTTTCCCAGAAAAGGTCATTGGGCCCTGTCAGAGGCTGCCCAGGGAGTGGGTTGATTCCCCTTCTCTGGAGGGTTTAAGGGACGTGTGGACAAGGTGCTGAGGGACATGGGTTAGTGATTGATGGGAATGATTGGACTCCATGATCCAGTGGGTCTCTTCCAACCTGGTTGTTCTGTGATTCTATGATCGCCTCCCAGATCTCTTCACTTCTCCCCAAGTGCCCCAAATCCTCCAGAAGTGCTCCTGAAGGCCTGGGACGCATGGCCCTCAGTTCACTCCCTCCCTCTTACCAGTCTCTGGTGTTCGAAAGCCAAAATGAACATCTTGGAATCAATCGATTGGCTTTTTTTCCTATTTTTGGCATATTTTTACTTCTTCTCAGGCTGTTTTTCCCCCTCTTCCTTTAGCATGGATGGATTCCGGCTTGTGAAGCTCAATGAGGTCATTCGACAAGTTGACATCGTCATCACCTGCACAGGTATGTGGTCCTGAGGACGTCAGGGATGCTGCCCCCACAATCGAGTCCCTCTTGATTCTGAAGGAAAAGGTAAAAAAATGGGGAAGGCGAGTGTGGAATTTCACTGAGGACGTTGCTGTCTGGCAGGAAACAAGAATGTGGTGACCAGGGAGCACCTGGATCGGATGAAGAACAGCTGCATCGTCTGCAACATGGGACACTCCAACACCGAGATCGACGTGGTCAGTGCCAGGAGGGCACGGGGGGTGGGGATCCAGCTGGAGGACAGAGCCAAGTGGTGTCCCCAGGGCTCTGCGCTGGGTCCTCTTCAGTGTCTTCATCAATGACCTGGATGAAGGCATCGAGAGCTCCCTGAGCCACTCTGGAGATGACACTGAGCTGGGTGGGAGCTGGAGGGTCAGGAGGCTCCAAAGGGATGGGAAGAGGCTGGATCCATGGGCTGAGACCAACGGGATGAGGGTTAAGGAGGTCAAAGGGCGGATCCTGCCCTTGAGGCACAAGAACCCTGAGCAGCTCCAGCCTAGGAGAAGTCTGGCTGGAAAGTGGCTGGAGGAGAAGGAGCTGGGGGGGTTGGGTGAAGAGGAGGCAGCAGGAGGAGTCCAGGTGGCCAAGAAGGCCAAGGGCATCTTGGCTTGGATGAGAGCCGGTGTGGCCAGCAGGGCCAGGGAGGTTCTTCTCCCGCTGGACTGGGCCCTGAGGAGGCTGCTCCTCCAGTCCTGGGGTCAGTTGTGAGAGAAGAGCAAGGAAGCTGGTGAAGGGGCTGGAGAAGAAGGCTGAGGGCCCTGGGGGTGTTTCTCCTGGAGAAGAGGAGGCTGAGGGGAGACCTCATTGCTCTCTGCGACTCCCTTAGAGGAGGTTGTGGAGAGGAGGGAGCTCTGGGCTCTTCTCCCAAGGGACAGGACGAGAGGGAATGGCCTCATGTTCTACCAGGTGAGGCTCAGGATGGACATGTGGAAAAAATTCATCACAGAAAGGGTCGTTAGGCACTGGAACAGGCTGCTCAGGGAGGGGTTTGCTTCGCCTTCCCTGGAGGGTTTAAGGGACGGGTGGACGAGGTGCTGAGGGACATGGGTTAGTGGTTGATGGGAATGGTTGGACTCCATGATCCTGTGTGTCTCTTCCAAACTGGTTGTTCTATGATTCTATCAAAAGCAAGAGGGTCTGGTTTGAAGGTTCCCGAGGAACTGCTTGGCCAAACCCATGGGTTTAAATCCGTTTTCCTTGCTGGGAGGTGGGAATCACAACCAGGCACAGTTCAGCCGGTGAGTCCTCTCCAGCCTGAAGAGCTCAGACAATAGTTGTTGCTGGAGCTTTGATGTATTGTGAGCACAGAAATAGCTCCAGGTTATGATTCACAAAGGTTCTGTTGGTCTGGGATGGCGACTGGGCCCTCCGGAAGCCGTAAACGCAGGGCGATGGCACCAGGCTGCTTCCTTTCTGTGTTCCTATTAGTGACCGTCTGGGGTTTGATCTTTTGGGGTTTGACGCTGTGTTTCAGGCCAGTCTGCGCACACCTGAGCTGACCTGGGAGCGCGTGAGGTCCCAGGTGGATCACGTCATCTGGCCCGATGGGAAGAGGATAGTCCTACTGGCCGAGGTGAGCTGGGGCTCCGGGAGGAGTGAGAGGAGGGCCGGGTGAGCCGCTGAGCCAAAGAGCAGCCACAAATCGCCCTCGAAAGGCTTCGTGTCACCCTGTCCTGGCCCATGAGTGACTGGGACCCAGAAAAGCTCCTGTGTTTTCTTTCACCCCACTCCAGTTTGCCTCCTCCGGGGGATTTTTGAGCAGATTTTCCCTTCTAAATAGCTTTTCTGCATGATGAGGGCAACCAGCATCTCGGGTTTCCGGTGTGGGTGAGGAGTGGTGTTTCCACACCAGAGAGGACACCTCTCTCTGGAGAGACACCACCTCTGGAGAGGAGAGTAGGGAGGGTTGGGAGGCTCCAAAGGGATGGGAAGAGGCTGGATCCATGGGCTGAGACCAACGGGATGAGGGTTAACAAGGTCTAAAGGGCGGATCCTGCCCTTGGGGCACAAGAACCCTGAGCAGCTCCAGCCTAGGAGAAGTCTGGCTGGAAAGTGGCTGCAGGAGAAGGAGCTGGGGGGGTTGGTTGAAGAGGAGGCAGCAGGAGGAGTCCAGGTGGCCAAGAAGGCCAAGGGCAGCTTGGCTTGGATGAGAGCCGGACCAGTCTCTGACCTTGGCCCTGGTGAGGCTGCTCCTTGAATCCTGGGGTCAGTGCTGGGCCCCTCCCCACAAGAAGGATGTTGAGGCTGTGGAGCGAGTGCAGAGAAGAGCAAGGAAGGTGGGGAAGGGGCTGGAGAAGAAGGCTGAGGGCCCTGGGGGTGTTTCTCGTGGAGAAGAGGAGGCTGAGGGGAGACATCATTGCTCTCTGCAACTCCCTGAGAGGAGGTTGTGGAGAGGAGGGAGCTCTGGGCTCTTCTCCCAAGGGACAGGATGAGAGGGAATGGCCTCAAGCTCCACCAGGAGAAGTTCAGGATGAGAACCCTTCATGGAAAAGGTCACTGAGAGCTGGTAGAATCTACTCAAGGAGGGGGTTGATTCCCCTTCCCTGGAGGGTTTAAGGGACAGGTGGACGAGATGCTGAGGGACATGGGTTAGTGATTGATGGGAATGGTTGGACTCCATGACCCAGTGTGTCTCTTCCAACCTGGTGATTCTATGATTTTCTATGGTTCTGGTGCTGCCTGTGAGGCTGCAACCTGTTCTTGTTGCTGTGCTGAGGTGACAACCAGTTCTTCTCTCCCAGGGCCGCCTGCTGAACCTGAGCTGCTCCACTGTTCCCACCTTCGTCCTGTCCATCACGGCCACCACGCAGGTGAGTAGGGCTTGGGCTGAGCCGGGAGCAGCGTCTAGCTCCGTCGGGAGCAGCATTTCCTACCCAAGTGTCTTCTCCACACAGGCTCTGGCGTTGATAGAGCTCTACAATGCTCCCGAGGGTCGCTACAAGCAAGATGTGTACTTGCTGCCAAAGAAAATGGGTAAAGACGTGTTCATCCCCCTCTCTTCTCTGGTTTTTTCAAGGGTCATTGGTTATTGGAATAGGCTGCCCAGGGAGGGGGTTGATTCCCCTTCCCTGGAGGGGTTTAAGGGACGGGTGGATGAGGTGCTGAGGGACATGGTTTAGTGTTTGATAGGAATGGTTGGACTCGATGATCCGATGGGTCTCTTCCAACCTGGTTGTTCTATGATTCTATGATTCTAAGGAGCGAAACCTTTTCCAGCTGGGGCTGCAGGGACCTGGTGCCCTCCCCTTCCGCTACTAACGAGGCCTGAAATCGTTTCAGACGAGTACGTGGCCAGCCTGCACCTCCCCACCTTCGACGCCCACCTGACGGAGCTGACGGATGAGCAAGCCAAGTACCTGGGGCTGAACAAGAACGGACCTTTCAAACCCAACTACTACAGGTGCTGCTGCCTGGGTGGAAACGCAGGGGGATGGGCTTTAACCTCACCGACCCTCTGAGAGGGTAGCAGAGGCTTTCTGGTCATTCCCATGGCCATGGAGAGGCTGGAAGGGGTTGGAGCTGTGACTTGGTGTGACCAGCAGGGCCAGGGAGGTGATTCTCCCTCTGGACTCAGCACTGGGGAGGCTGCTCCTTGAATCCTGTGTTGAGTTGTGGGCCCCTCAGCACAAGAAGGATGTTGAGGCTCTGGAGAGAGTCCAGAGAAGAGCAACGAGGCTGGTGAAGGGGCTGGAGAACAGGCCCTATGAGGAGCGGCTGAGAGAGCTGGGGGGGTTTATCCTGGAGAAGAGGAGGCTGAGGGGAGACCTCATTGCTCTCTACAAGTACCTGAGAGGAGGTTGTGGAGAGGAGGGAGCTGGGCTCTTCTCCCAAGGGACAGGGGACAGGACGAGAGGGAATGGCCTCAAGCTCCACCAGGGGAGATTTAGGCTGGAGATTAGGAGGAAGTTTTTCACACAGAGGGTCATTGGGCATTGGAATAGGCTGCCCAGGGAGGGGGTTGATTCCCCTTCCCTGGAGGTGTTTAAGGGACGGGTGGATGAGGTCCTGAGGGACTTGGTTTAGTGTTTGATAGGAATGGTTGGACTAGAAGATCCGATGGGTCTCTTCCAACCTGGTTGTTCTATGATTCTACGATTCTATGACTTGGAGGGCTCAGCAGGCCGCGAGCCCAGGCCAGAGTGCTGCCAGCTCTATTTTTAACGTTTGATGAAGGATGAGATGCTGAGCAGGGTTTGCCAGAGCTCCGATTTGGGGATGGGTTAGTTGGCTTTGCCAGGTCCTTGGGGTGTTTTTTTCCTGCCGCGGAGGAATTCCCTCCTGGTGATGTGGGGGCTGGATCAACACTGAGGACAGGCTGGAGAGTTGGGATGTTCAGCCAGGAGAAGAGAAAGGTCTGAGGAGACCTTAGAGCAGCTTCCAGTAGGGAAAGGGGCTCTGGGAAAGCTGGGGAGGGGCTCTTGAGTGCAGGGATGGGACAAGGGGGACGGTTTTGAGCTGAAAGAGGAGAGATTAAGATGAGATCTTGGGGAGAAATGTTCCCTGGGAGGGTTTGGAGGCCCTGGAACAGTTTTTCCAGAGAAGCTGCAGCTGCTCCATCCCTGGAACAGGTTCCAGGGCAGGTTGGATGGGGCTTGGAGCCCCTGATCCCGTGGGAGGTGTCCCTGCCCAGGGCAAGGATGGGACTGGATGGGCTTTGAGGTCCCTCCTGACTAAAACCATTCCCTGATTCTGTGATTCAGTTTCCTTCGCCTCGTGGTGTTGTCTGGCTCTGTTCCTGACCTTGTTAGGAGGAGGGTTTGTCCCACACGCAGAGAGGTTCAGGGTCGCGGCAGATGCGGCTGAGGGAGGGAGAGCTGTGCCAACCCAAACAACCCTGTGCTCCCTGGGGTCGGGATGTGCCTGGGCAGCTTGGCCTTGGTGTCTGGAAGGAATTGAAGCCTCCAGACACACAAGGCAAAGCTTGTTGTGGTGTGTGGGAGGGGAGGACATCTCAAACTGCCGGGAGCCTCTTTTCTGGGTGCAAGAGGCAGAGGGGACCTGGATCCATGGCTGGAGGGCAGGAGGATGGACAGAGGGAGCTGGATCCATGGCTGGAGGGCAGGAGGATGGACAGAGGGACCTGGATCCATGGCTGGAGGGCAGGAGGATGGACAGAGGGAGCTGGATCCATGGCTGGAGGGCAGGAGGATGGACAGAGGGACCTGGATCCATGGCTGGAGGGCAGGAGGATGGACAGAGGGACCTGGATCCATGGGCTGAGATCAACAGGATGAGGTTCAACAAGGCCAAGTTCCAGGTCCTGCATCTTGGTCACAACAACCCTGAGCAGCTCCAGCCTTGGGGAGGAGCAGCTGGAAAGGTGCCTGGAGGAGAAGGACCTGGGGGTGTTGTTGACAGTGTCTGAACACAATCCAGCAGTGGCCCAGGTGGCCAAGAAGGCCAGTGACATCCTGGCCTGTCCCAGAAGCAGTGTGGCCAGAGGAGCAGGGATTGTGCCCCTGGACTCGGTGCTGGGGAGGCCGACCCTTGACTCCTGCACTCAGCACTGGGCCCCTCACTCCAAGAAGGACCTTGAGGGGCTGGAGAGTGTCTGGAGAAGGGAACAGAGCTGGGGAAGGGGCTGGAGAAGAAGGCTGAGGGCCCTGGGGGTGTTTCTCCTGGAGAAGAGGAGGCTGAGGGGAAACCTCATTGCTCTCTGCAACTCCCTGAGAAGAGGTTGTGGAGAGGAGGGAGCTCTGGGCTCTTCTCCCAAGGGACAGGACGAGAGGGAATGGCCTCAAGCTCCACCAGGGGAGGCTCAGGATGGACATCAGGAAGAATCTCTTCATGGAAAATGTTCTCAGGCTGTGGCAGAGGCTGCCCAGGGCGGTGATGGAGTCTCCACCCCTTGAAGGGTTTAAAATATGGGAACACAAGGTGCTCAGGGATGGTTCAATTGTGACACAGACCATTGGAGTCAATCATTTCCAAGGTTTTTTCCAACCAAGTGATTCTACAATTCCAAAGTGATGTTTGTGGGTGAAGACTAGGCTAGAGATTAGGAGGAAGTTTTTCACAGAAAGGGTCACTGGGCATTGGAACAGGCTGCCCAGGGAGGGGGTTGATTCCCCTTCCCTGGAGGTGTTTAAGGCACAGGTGGATGAGGTCCAGAGGGACTTGGTTTAGTGTTTGATAGGAATGGTTGGACTCGATGATCCGATGGGTCTCTTCCAACCTGGTTGTTCTATGATTCTATGACTAGGACCGAGTCTCTTTCCTTTCTTGGTGTCCTCCCTCCCAACACACTTAGTGCTGACACTGAGGGAACTCCATGTTTCTCCCTTTGCCCCTCACTCAAACCCCATTTTCTCTTCTTTTCCCCAGATACTAAGTTCCTGCCGCTGCCTCCCGGAGAATCACAAGGAACGAGATCCCAAGTCTTTTCTCAACCTGCTGTACAGGATGAACCAGCGCAAGCTTCTAAGTTAGAGCCGGGCTTGCTCGCGTAGTAGACAGTGTGTGTAGGTTATTTATTTATTAAATTAGGGTACTCTTCATGCGGCCTCTGCCAGTGGTGTCCGTGCTGCTGCCGCAGGACTGGGAGACGCTGGATTCCTTTCGCCGCCTTCGGTTTTCTCTTCGGGGTTGTTCTTTCTCGGGGCTGGGAGGACGAGGGGGAGGCTGGTGGGACCGAGTCCAGGGATCCATCATCACCATCGATCCCACACGCGCGACGGGAGCCGCAGGGTCCGACTCCGAGGTCGTGTTTACCTCCCGTCGCATCCCACTGGAGCAGGATCCCAGCAGCCGAAGGAGCAGGATCCCAGCAGCCGAAGGAGCCGGCGCGAGGACACCTGGGTTTGTGTTTCTAATGCCCTTTGACGATGCAATTAAAGGCCTCGTTGGCTCTGGGCGCTGCCAGGTGCCTCCTCGGCGCTGAATCCCACCAGCAACCCCTGGAGAAACCTCCCGCCGTCCCGGAGAACTTCCCGCGGGACGGTTCTGCCAGCAGGTCTGTGGCCTTAGCACTGCCGGGAGCTGTAACGAAGGGTCCGGTCGTTAGCGCCAGTGGGGGTAACAGCCCCGAGGAGCCGTGGGGGGCAGCGCGATGGGGTCGGACCCTCCGCCACCCCCTCTCCGCAGCCTTCCCTGCCGCCCACAGCACCAGTGCCAACCTCCTGCGGCTCAACCAAAGTCGTGTGGCCGGTGGGGCCTTGCGACCTCGCCAAGCAATGCTGCTCACGCCTCCAGGAGCTCTTCCGCGCCCTCCGTGGAGCTCGTCCCGGCTGGGAGAGCCCCCTCCACGCCAGGGCTGCCTCCAGCTGAATTTCAGTCCTCGTCGGAAACCTCTGGAGCTTTAAAATCCCCTCCCAGGGTGTGAGAGACAGGCCGGAGCGATCCCCACCCCGATCCTGTGTGCGGGGAAGAGTTCAGCATCACCAAACCCCTTCGGTCGCCCCGGATCTCCAGTCGCCGGAGCTGACGGAGAACAGCTTTGCCACAATTACCCTTTTCAGCCTGGGGCGTCTCATCCGGATGCTGCAGCAGCTCAGAACGTTCACCGATGTGGCTTTTCCCGCATCTCCATGTCTCATTGGAGTCACTTTTCGGGTTCCCATAGAGAAGGTGGGTCCTTGCCCAACCCTCTCATCTCAGGAGCCTTCACCCTGCGGTTGCTGCTTTGGTGCCCGAGTCCCTCCTCAGCTGCAGATCCGTGTTTGACCCTCGCCGACCTCTTTGCCATCGTGGAAAAAACTCTGCGGCAGCTCGTTCGCGCACAAGGGAGGGAAACAGCAGCCAAGTTCTCGTTTCTCGTGACGCCGAGGTCTGAAATCAGCTTGACCGTGAGCTGCTTGTCTCCAGAGCAGAGGTTCCTGTGTCCTTGCTTATCGGGGTCTCTCTCTGAAACTCCTCGAACCCTTCGGCTTCGAAGAGACCTTGGGGATAACTTTGGCCTTTGAGGAGACCTTAGGCCTCGGAGAAGACTCTGAGAAGACCGAAGGCTTTGGAGAAGACTTTAAGAAGACCTTAAGGCTTTGAGAAGACCTTAGGACATCTTAGAGAGAGCTTTCTCGTAGCCTGATCGCTCACCACAAACTCAAAATCATCTTCGCTTATGAATCGTGTCCAGGTCCTGAGATTTTGGGAAGAGTCCTCTGAGCTCTTCGAGACGTTGTGGTCGCCCCTTGGAGCTGACAAACCCTGAGTTCGTATTCTCCGCAGACGAGCAGCGTCCAAGCCTGTTCTCCCTCGAGGGCCGAGCTCGGCCGCGTCGGAACTCGGGCTCATCCCTCTCCATCCACACGATCCCGGTTCAGCTCCGGCAGCCGCTCCCCTGCCCTCCCCCCCAAGCCCTCCCGCTGGGTTTTGTCCCCTTTTTCTCTTCCAGGCAGACAGGAGAAGAAGAAGAATTAAACAAAAATGTATCACTACTAACCCCCCCAACCTGGCTTTTCCCACCTCGATTCCCGAGGCTCCTCTCCTCGTGGCTCCGCTTTGCCGTAAGCTGTTGCGCTCGCTTGGCTTCTCCTGATTGATCTGGACTCCTCTTCCGCCATCGGCTCGAAATTCAATGCCGAATAGGTTGGGTTTGGGGTTTTTGGGTTTGTTTTTTTTTGTTTTTTTTTTTTTTTAATTAACGTTAAGGCATTTTTAAAGCATTAGGATACCGGAGCTGTAGGCGACACCAGCAGAATCGAACAAGGAGGTGGATTCCGTTCCGAACTTTAGGAATAACTCAGCAAGGAGACGGAACCTTCGCCATCGCAACCTTCTCAAAAAGGCTGTTTTAATTATTAATGTCTGAGTGATTGTATTAGAGCAGCAATAACGACTCTGTAATCCCAAACACGAATAAAACAGCGGAAAACTCGGCTTCTCCGGAGATTTTCTTTTTTTTATTGGGGCCAATGGGGACGTTTTTGAGCTGCTGGTGGGGGGAACCCCCAGACTGGGAGTGACACTGGGGGCTGGATGGTCTACCCCAGACTGGGGGTGACACTGGGGGCTGGATGGTCTACCCCAGACTGGGGGTGACACTGGGGGATGGATGGAGACCCCCCCAGACTGGGAGTGACGCTGGGGGCTGGATGGGGACCCCCCAGACTGGGGGTGACACTGGGGGTGGATGGTCTACCCCAGACTGGGGGTGACACTGGGGGCTGGATGGAGACCCCCCCAGCCCCCTCAAGGACCCTCACAGACACCCCGTGACCCCCTCATTCTGTGCTCCCAGCACCCCCCTCCCCAAGGGAACCCTGTGTCCTGACACCCCCACGTCCCCTGGGGACTCCCCCCAAGGACCCTCAGGTCCCCCTAGCAATCCCCCCCAACCCTTCACCCCTTCACCCCCCATGGGCCCCTCAGCGCCCCCAGGTGACCCCCAATCCCCCCCCCCAATCCCTGCACTCCCCACCCCTAGACCCCCTCAGACCCCCCTCCCAGCCCTGGGGACCCCCCCAGACCCTCGGGGAACCCCCAAATCCTTGGTCCTTGCATCACCCCATCTCCAAGACCCCCAAATCCCTCGTCCTTGAGTCCCCCTCCTCCCCAGGGTCCCCCAAGATCCCTGGTCCTTGCATCCCCCCCCTCCCCAAGACCCCCCAAACCCCTGGTCCTTGAGTCCCCCCCATCCCCAAGACCCCAAAATCCCTAGTCCTTGCATCCCCCCATCCCCAAGCCCCCCCAAACTCCCTGTCCCTGCCCCCCCCCTCCCCAAGACCCCCCAAGCCCCCTGTCCCTGCCCCCCCCCCCCTCCCCAGGACCCCCCAAACCCCTGCCCCCCCCCCCCCCCCCATTGCCCCCGGGGTTCCCTTCTGCCCCGCCCCTCACGCCTGAAGGAGGGGGCGCGGTCACATGCACAAGCCACGCCCCCCGAGCCATTCTGACCAATGGGAGCGCGGAAGGCGTGTCCCGTGCCCCGCCCCCTCTCTCCGCCGGCCAATGGACTCGCGGAGGGCGCGTCCCAGGCCCCGCCCCCTGCCCCCTCAGGCCAATGGCGCGGGGGGTGTTGCGCGCGGCCCCACGTGCGCCGAAGGGCGGGAGGGGCGGGAGGCGCATGGAGGCTGCAGGCGGCGGCGCCGACTCGGGACCCCCCGGAGCCGGCAGGGCTCGGCCGGGACAGACCCCTCCCAAGGGCAGGGAGCTCTTCAGGAGCCAGCGCAAGGAGTCCGAGGTAACGCTGGGCCGGGCGGGACCCGCCGCTGGGGCTGAGATCCCTCCGCGTGGGAATGGGGTCCCTCCTTAGGGGTCAGGATCCCTCCGCGTGGGGCTGGAATCCCTCCGCGTGGGGCTAGGGTCCCTCCTTAGTGGTTCGAGTCCCTCCGAATGAGGCTAGGGACCCTCCCCGTGAGGCTGGGGTCCCCACTTAAGTGTCAGGGTCCCTCCGCGTGGGGCCGGGGTCCCTCTCTGGGCCTCAGAGTCTCTCCCTGTGGGTCTGGGGTCTTCCCCCGTGGGGCTGGGATCCCTCCGCGTGAGGCTGGGGTCCCTCCTTAGGGGTCAGGGTCCCCCCCTGTGGGGCTGAGGTCCCTCCCCGTGGGGCTGGGGTCCCTCCCCGGGGCTCAGAGTTCCTCCCCGTGGGGCTGGGGTCCCTCTCTGGGGCTCAGAGTCTCTCCCTGTGGGTCTGGGGTCTTCCTGCGTGAGGCTGGAATCCCTCCGTGTGAGGCTGGGGTCCCCCCTTAGGGGTCAAGGTCCCTCTGCATGAGGCTGGGGACCCTCCCTGTGAGGCTGGGGTCCCTCTCTGGGGACCAGAGTCGCTCCCTGTGGGTCTGGGATCCCTCTGTGTGAGGCTGGGGTCCCTCCATAGGGGTCAGGGTCCCTCCCTGTGGGGCTGAGGTCCCTCCCCGTGGGTCTGGGGTCCCTCCCCGTGGGGCTGGGGTCCCTCTCTGGGGACCAGAGTCTCTCCCCGTGGATCTGGGATCCCTCTGTGTGAGGCTGGGGTCCCTCTCTGGGGCTCAGAGTCGCTCCCTGTGGGTCTGGGATCCCTCTGTGTGAGGCTGGGGTCCCCCCTTAGGGGTCAGGGTCCCTCCCCGTGGGGCTGAGGTCCCTCCCCGTGGGGCTGGGGTCCCTCCCCGGGGCTCAGAGTTCCTCCCTGTGGGGCTGGGGTCCCTCTCTGGGGCTCAGAGTCGCTCCCTGTGGGTCTGGGGTCCCTCCGCGTGAGGCTGGGGTCCCTCCCCGGGGCTCAGAGTTCCTCCCCATGGGTCTGGGATCCCTCTCTGGGGCTCAGAGTCTCTCCCCATGGGTCTGGGGTCCTCCCTTAGGGGTCAGGGTCCCTCCGCGTGGGGCTGAGGTCCCTCCCTATGGGCCTGGGGCCCCTCTCTGGGGACCAGAGTCTCTCCCTGTGGGTCTGGGGTCCCTCCCCGTGGGGCTGGGGTCCCTCTCTGGGCCTCAGAGTCTCTCCCCATGGGCCTGGGGTCCCTCCCTATGGCTCAGGGTCCCTCTCCAGGCACTGAGGCTCTTTGGAGGCTGCGGTTGGAAGGATGGAGGGTTGGGAGGGGGATCCCCAGTTCTTGGGGTGCCCCTACTCTTCCCCCGTCCCAGCCCTACACGTTTGTGGGATCCTGCTGTGGGACCCTCAAGGAGGCTGAGACCCCCTCTCCGGGTCTGGTAGCAGGTTTTGGGGTCCTGGGCTCCCTCATCCCACCAGGGGCCGAGTGGGGTCCCCCTTCCTGGAGACAGAGCCTGAACCATCCCCCCAGCTAAGAACTGGGGGTTTGCTTTGCTCTCCCGTCTCTGCTTTTGACACTGGGTGAGAAAACAGCGTTTCCGAGCGAGCGGCCGCGCGTCCCCTGGGTCAGCGACGTTGATATCAATATTGCAGCTCAGCTGCCGGCGGCTCGGGAGGAGAAATTATGTTAATTGAGCTGATCATCCGCTCGCGTGTTGCCTCCCCGGGCTCCGCGAGGAGATGCCTCCTTCCTCGTCCGCCGAGTTTCATGCTCCAGTTCCTCCTCGGCAGGAGGAGGGGGACACACAGCTACATGGATCTGGGATGGTTCTGGGGTCACCAAGGGCTCTGGGTCCTCCCAGGAGCTTTGATAGAATAACCAGGTTGGAAGAGACCCAACGGATCATGGAGTCCAACCATTCCCATCAATCACTAACCCATGTCCCTCAGCACCTCGGCCACTTGTCCCTTAAACGCTCCAGGGAAGGGGAATCAACCCCCTCCCTGGGCAGATTCTACCAGCTCCCAGTGACCTTTTCCATGAAGAATTTCCATCCTGGTGGAGCTCGAGGCCATTCCCTCTCATCCTGTCCCTTGGGAGAAGAGCCCAGAGCTCCCTCCTCTCCACAACCTCCTCTCAGGGAGTCGCAGAGAGCAATGAGGTCTCCCCTCAGCCTCCTCTTCTCCAGGAGAAACACCCCCAGGGCCCTCAGCCTTCTTCTCCAGACCCTTCCCCACCTTCCTTGCTCTTCTCTGCACTCGCTCCACAGCCTCAAGGTCTTTCTTGGAGTGAAGGAGCCAGCACTGATCCCAGGATTGGAGGTTGGGTCTCCCCAGAGGGAGAAGAACCTCCCTGGCCCTGCTGGCCACACCGGCTCTCATCCAAGCCAAGATGCCCTTGGCCTTCTTGGCCACTTGGCTTATTTGCTGGCTCCAAACTTCTTTCGATCCAAACCAGCCCCTGGGTTTGGATTCTAAGTCCTCACAGGGATATCTGAGATGCATCAAACCTTCACCAGCACCTTGGGTCCTGCCTCTGCTTTCGCCGGCGCTGGAGAAGCTCTGTTTGTACCCTCACCTCCCACCTCTGCGCAGGATTTTAAGCAGCTTCGTGCAGGCGTTGGCACCACTGACCCCATCGTGCTCTCCGCAGGGCTCCGTGGACTGTCCCACCCTGGAGTTCGAGTACGGGGACACCGACAGCCACAGCGCTGAGCTGGCAGGTGAGGCCGCGTTCATTGCTGTTTATAGGGGTGGAAAATCCATCCTGGGGCGAGTGGGATGGGGGTGGAATCATCCCTGTGGGAACAAAGCAAGAGGGAGTTATTAATGAAGGCATCGAGGGTCCCCTTAGCAAGTTTGGAGATGACACTGAGCTGTGTGGATCTGCTGGAGGGTCGGGAGGCTCTGCAAAGGGACCTGAACAGGCTGGATCCATGGGCTGAGGCCAATGGGATGAGGTTTAACACGGCCAAATGGCGGGTCCTGCACTTGGGGCACAACAACCCTGAGCAGAGCTCCAGACTGGGAGAAGCCTGGCTGGAAAACTGCCAGGAGGAGAGGGACCTGGGGGGGTTGGTCGACAGCGACTGACCATGAGCCAGCAGTGTGCCCAGGGGGCCAAGAAGGCCAAGGGCATCCTGGCTTGGATCAGAAATGGTGTGACCAGCAGGGCCAGGGAGGTGATTCTCCCTCTGGACTCAGCACTGGGGAGGCTGCTCCTTGAATCCTGTGTTCAGTTGTGGGCCCCTCAGCACAAGAAGGATGTTGAGGCTCTGGAGAGAGTCCAGAGAAGAGCAACGAGGCTGGTGAAGGGGCTGGAGAACAGATCCTATGAGGAGCGGCTGAGAGAGCTGGGGGGGTTTATCCTGGAGAAGAGGAGGCTGAGAGGAGACCTCATTACTCTCTACAACTACCTGAAAGGAGGTTGTGGAGAGGAGGGAGCTGGGCTCTTCTCCCAAGGGACAGGGGACAGGACAAGAGGGAATGGCCTCAAGCTCCACCAGGGGAGATTTAGGCTGGAGATTAGGAGGAAGTTTTTCACACAGAGGGTCACTGGGCACTGGCAGAGGCTGCCCAGGGAGGGGGTTGATCCACTTTCCCTGGAGGTGTTTAAGGGACGGGTGGATGAGGTCTTGAGGGACATGGGTTAGTGTTTGATAGGAATGGTTGGACTCGATGATCCAATGGGTCTCTTCCAACCTGGTGATTCTATTATTCTAATAGAGAGCCTCTCGCTCCCTGGGGACAAGCAGAAGGGACACGTTGGGGCTCAGGATGACCCCACACTCCGTTATGCAGGTGGGAGGACGAGCTGGATGTGTCACCGTGGGTCGAGTCCTTGTCCCGTATCTTGTTCCCGGCAGCGGCTCCGGCTGCTGCGTAAGGCGCTGGGTCTGGTTGTGTTTCCACCGGCACAAGGTTATTTTTAGCTGCGTTGTCTCAGCGGCACGAGCCGGCCTGGCCAAAGCACGTTTTCTGTGCCAGGGGATCCTTCCCGCTGCCTCACAGGGTCGGCTCAGGCCTCTGTGGCTCCACAAATCCCACTGGGATGGCTGGGGAGTGAGCAGGGACCACAGAGCAGCAGCCGTGGCCTCATCCCCCTCCATCCTGGCCCCAGAATGTCTGAGCTGCCTGGGGGCAGGTCTTACCTGGGCGCTCCTGCCTCCCTTCCCTTTGCAAACTGGGTTAACTGGGACAGAAAATCCCATCTGAGACTCCTGTGAAGCTGCAAAAGCTGCTGGAGGAGTGTGGGAATCATAGAATCACCAGGTTGGAAGAGACCCATTGGATCATCGAGTCCAACCATTCCCATCAAACACTAAACCATGTCCTTTGTTTTTGTTTTGGTTTTTGGGTTTTTTTGTTTGTTTTTGTTTTCTTTTTGGGGTTTTTGGGGGTATTTTTTGGAGTTTTTGGGGGGTTTTTTTTGGGTTTTTTCTTTGGATGAGGTCCTGAGTGAGATGGTTGAGAGGTGGGAAGAGCCCAGCCCGGACGTGGGGGGTGAAGGTGCTGGGTTTGGTGGCACTGGGTGTCTCCGAGGTGACACCTGGAGCAGCAGAAGGGCTGAGGGATGAGTTTAGGTCCTTCCTCGGGCGTGTGGGGACGTTTCAGTGCCTCACAGGACGTCTGGCCCTGAGGAGGAGGAGGGCGAAACCTCCCCGAGGGTCCCTGCTGACCCTATTCTCCGTCAGAGCTGTACAGCTACACCGAGGAGCCCGAGCTCAGCACCAACCGGAGATGCTTCGAGGAGGATTTTCACGCTCAAGGTACCGACTCTGGGCTCGTCACCCCCTGGGGTGGTTACGGGACCCCCGGGAGGCACCTGCCCGGCGGTCGTGTCCTCGTTCGTTCCAGTGCCAGGCAGGAGGTGGCTGGAGCTGGAGGGGGATCAACAAAAAGCCTACGTCATGCGGCTGCTGGATGGGCTGGAGGTGGTCGACAGGGCCAAGCGGCTGAGGGTAGCGCGAGCCGTCCTCTACCTGGCGCAGGGTAAGGGTCACGCGCCCCACGTCTGGATGTGGCCTCGTCGCGGGAGTCGGGGAGAAGCCTTTTGTGGGGCCACACTGCGCCGGAGCAGCCAAGCTCCGTCCTGAGAGGGTCCCGTGTGCTCCAGGTGGTCAAAGGCAGCTCCAGCCTAACCAGTGCCTCCCGCTGGGCCTCTCCAGGTGTCTTTGGAGACTGTGAGAATGAAGGGGACGTCCTGCGCTGGTCTCGGCGCAACAGCTTCCTCCTCTACCAGCTGGGAACCTTCTCCGCCTTCCTGGAGCTGCTCAACATGGAAATCGAGTGAGAAGGCTCAGAGCTGCCCTCACCCTCTTTGTCCTCTTCTTCATCTTATTCTTTCTTCTCACCCTCCTCAGCTTCCTCTTCGTCTTCTTTCTCTCCTCCTCCTCGTCCTCTTCTTCCATTCTCCTCACCCTCCTCTTCATCTTCTTTCTCTCCTCCTCCTCGTCCTCTTCTTCCATTCTCCTCACCCTCTTCGTCTTCTTTCTCTCCTCGTCCTTGTTCTCTTCTTCCATTCTCCTCACCCTCCTCTTCACCTTCTTTCTCTCCTCCTTGTCCTCTACTTCCGTTCTCCTCACCCTCCTCTTCACCTTCTTTCTCCCTCACTCCTTGCTTTTCCCTTTTATCCTTCTTGCCTTTCTCTCTCTCTTTCTTACCCTTCTCCCTATCTTCCTCCATACTCCTTGCCCTCCCCACCTTCCTCATCTTTTTCCTCCTCTTCACCATCTCCTTCCATCATACTCAGTCCTCACCCTCCTCTTCATCTTCTTTCCCCCTTCTCCTCTCACCCTTTTTCCATCCACCTCACCTCACTCTTCTTCTTCTTTCTCCCTCTCTTCTTCCATCCTCATTGCCCTCTTCATCCTTTTTCCCCTCCTCTTCATCCTCTTCTTCCATCCTCGCTGTCCTCACTTTCCTCTTCATCTTCCTTCTCTTCCTCCTCGCTCTTTTCCCTCCCCCTTGCCTTCCACCTCTTCTTTCTTCCCCTCCTTGCCCTGTTCTTCCATCATCCTCACTGTCCTCACCCTCCTCTTCGCCTTCTTTCTCCCCCTCCTCCTTGCACTCTTTTTCCATCCTCCTTGCTCTCCTCCTCCTCATCTTTGTACCCATCCCCTCGTCCTCTCCCTCCCCTCCTCGTCCTCTCCCTCCCCTCCTCGTCCTCTCCCTCCCCTCCTCGTCCTCTCCCTCCCCTCCTCGTCCTCTCCCTCCCCTCCTCGTCCTCTCCCTCCCCTCCTCGTCCTCCTCTCCTTCCCCTCGTCCTCCTCTCGGTCCCCTCGTCCTCCTCCTCTCGGTCCCCTCCTCGACCTCCTCTCCTTCCCCTCCTCGTCCTCCTCTCCCTCCCCTCGTCATTCTCTCCTCATTCTCTCCCCTCCCTCCCTTCTCTCCCCTCCCTTCTCTCCCCTCCCTCCCTTCTCTCCCCTCCCTCCCTTCTCTCCCCTCCCTCCCTTCTCTCCCCTCCCTCCCTTCTCTCCCCTCCCTTCTCTCCCCTCCCTCCCTTCTCTCCCCTCCCTCCCTTCTCTCCCCTCCCTCCCTTCTCTCCCCTCCCTCCCTTCTCTCCCCTCCCTTCACTCCCCTCCCTTCTCTCCCTCCTCTCCCGGGAGTAGCCCCAGTGCAGCATTTCTGTCATGGGGTCCCTGGGCAAGGAGCAGCCAGTGGCCGTTGCTGATCCCCTTCCCTCCGTGCAGGAACAGCCAGGCCTGCAGCAGTGCCCTGCGGAAACCTGCCATCTCGCTGGCCGACAGCACTGACCTCAGGTAGTGCCGCTCGTGCCACCGCAGTGGGTTGGGGACAGCCTGGGGGACAGCGTGGGGCAGCCTGGGGGACAGCGTGGGGCAGCCTGGGGGACAGCGTGGGGCAGCCTGGGGGACAGCGCGGCCTCGGGCTGGCGGCGTCACCTCCGTGCCCGGCTGTCCCGGCAGGGTGCTGCTCAGCGTCATGTACCTGCTGGTGGAGAACATCCGCGTGGAGCAGGAGGCGGATCCCCCCGAGTGGAAAACCTGTCGCCAGACCTTCCGGATGGAGCTGAGTGAGCCACAAAGCTCCTTGTGCCCTAACGAGGTCCCTCGGTTGTGCTGGACCAGCCGAGAGGCCTCGGAGACGAGGGATCCGCTCTCAACCTGCTCCTGGGCCCTCTCTCCACCAGGCTTCCCCGTCCACACGGAAGAGCCCTTCGCTCTTCTGCTCTTCACGATGGTGACCAAGTTCTGCAGCGGCCACGCTCCACACTTCCCCATGAAGAAGGTTCTGCTGCTGCTCTGGAAGGTGCTTCTGGTGGGTGCAGCACAATTAAAAAGGTCATTTTCATAGAATCATAGAACGACCAGGTTGGAAGAGACCCATCGGATCATCGAGTCCAACCATTCCTATCAAACACTAACCCATGTCCCTCAAGACCTCATCTACCTGTGCCTTAAACACCTCCAGGGAAGGGGAATCAACCCCCTCCCTGGGCAGCCTATTCCAATGCCCAATGACCCTTTCCGTGAAAAACTTCCTCCTAATCTCCAGCCTAAATCTCCCCTGGTGGAGCTTGAGGCCATTCCCTCTTGTCCTGTCCCCTGTCCCTTGGGAGAAGAGCCCAACTCCCTCTTCTCCACAACCTCCTTTCAGGGAGTTGTAGAGAGCAATGAGGTCAATTTTGGGCCTAGTGGATTTTCTACACTATCCAGTCCAACCATAACAAGGTTTAGGTTGGCAGCAGAGGCTGAAAAAGGCTTCTTCATCTTCATCTTCTTCTTCATCTTCATCTCCATCTCTCCAGTCTGATGGCTCTGGAAGCCCAGGCTGCTCCCCACTTGCTTATCTCTCCTCAGAGTCATAGAATAAGAGAATCACCAGGTTGGAAGAGACCCACTGGATCATGGAGTCCAACCCTTCCCATCAATCACTGACCCATGTCCCTCAGCACCTCGTCCACACGTCCCTTAAACCCTCCAGGGAAAGGGAATCAACCCCTTCCCTGTTCCAGTGCCCAGTGCCCCTTTCTGGGAAATATTTCATCCTGATGTCCATCCTGAGCCTCCCCTGGTGGAGCTTGAGGCCATTCCCTCTCGTCCTGTCCCTTGGGAGAAGAGCCCGGAGCTTCCTCCTCTCCACAACCTCCTTTCCTCTTGCTCCCTAGCTCACTCTGGGTGGATTTGAGGCCCTGCAGGAGATGAAGGTGCGGAAGCGAGAGGAGCTGGGGCTGCCGCCCCTGCCCGAGGACAGCATCCAGGTGATGCGCAGCATGCGAGCCGCCTCGCCCCCCACCTACAGCATCGAGCTCATGGAGCAGCAGCCGCAGAAGCGAGGACACCGAAGCCGGAGGGTAAGAGCGGCCGCGTCCCCCTGGCATGAACCCTGGGATGATATTCCAATGGGGACCTCATCCCCGAGTGTCCATGCATTTTCCAGCTTCATAGAATCACAGAATCACCAGGTTGGAAGAGACCCACCGGATCATGGAGTCCAACCATCCCCATCAATCACTAACCCATGAACCTCAGCATCTCGTCCACCCGTCCCTTAAACCCTCCAGGGAAGGGGAATCAACCCCCTCCCTGGGCCTGAGAACCCTTCCTCAGAAATATTTCATCCTGATGTCCATCCTGAGCCTCCCCTGGTGGAGCTTGAGGCCATTCCCTCTCGTCCTGTCCCTTGGCAGAAGAGCCCAGAGCTCCCTCCTCTCCACAACCTCCTCTCAGGGAGTGGGAGAGAGCACTGAGGTCTCCCCTCAGCCTCCTCTTCTCCAGGAGAAACACCCCCAGGGCCCTCAGCCTTCTTCTCCAGCCCCTTCCCCACCTTCCTTGCTCTTCTCTGCATTCGCTCCACAGCCTCAACATCCTTCTTGTGGGGAGAGGCCCACAACTGACCCCAGGATTGGAGGAGCAGCCTCCCCAGGGCCCAGTCCAGGAGGAAACACAGAACAGTTTGGGTTGGATGGGTTGGAAGGGACCTCCAAGCCCATCCAGTCCCACTCCCACCATGGGCAGGGACACCTCCCACTGGATCAGGGGCTCCAAGCCCCATCCAGCCTGGCCCTGAACCCCTCCAGGGATGGGGCAGCCACAGCTTCCCTGGGCAACCTGTTCCAGGGCCTCCAAACCCTCCCAGGAGAACATTTCTCCCTAAGATCTCATGTCAATCTCCCCTCTTGCAGATCAAATCTGTTCCCCTCGTCCTGTCCGTGCACAACCTGATCCAGAGCCCCTCCCCAGCTCTCCTGGAGCCTCTTTCCATACTGGAAGCTGCTCTAAGGTCTCCCCACAGCCTTCTCTCCTCCAGGCTGAAAAAGCTCCTCTTTTATTTATTTATTTATTTTTGCTCTGCTCTTGGATTTGCTGTGTTCTGGTCCAAGGAGGGAAATGCCTCTTTTGACAGGGGAGAGGATGGTTGGACAAGAGCTTCAAAAGGTAAGAGAGAGAAAATGGGGTCACACCTCCTAGAGCGAGGTTAGAGGCTCCTTGTCCAGGCTTTGGTGGCCACAGCTAGGAAGTTCTCACCTGAGGAAGATCTGGGATCTTGGTCCTTCCAGGAGAGGTTTGGTGCCAGCAGTCGGGAGGGAATTATGATCCGTGGAGTGACCTGAAGTTCTCCTTTCCCTTCTGCCGCAGCCCCTGGTGAAGCAAGACAGTCTGGACATCTACAACGAGAGAGACCCCTTCAAGAACGACGAGGCTGGAGTGGACGAAGAGGAGAACGATGATGTGGACAGTGGGATCGAGGGGGAGCTGGACCTGATGGAGCGGGAGGCCATCATCGCCATCCCCCCGGCTCAGCGCCCGCCCATCGAGAGGGTCTCCTTCCCCAAAGGGCTCCCCTGGGCACCCAAAGTCAGGTAAAGCCGAGAGGTTGGGAACAAAGGAATGAATCAGAGAAGCCTGGAATGGTTTGGGTTGAAAGGGACCTCGAAACTTATCCAGTTCCATCCCCTGCGATGGGCACGGACACCTCCCACCGGATCAGGGGCTCCAAGCCCCATCCAGCCTGGCCCTGAACCCCTCCAGGGATGGGGCAGCCACAGCTTCTCTGGGCAACCTGTTCCAGGGCCTCCCCACCCTCCCAGTGAAGAATTTCTTCCCAATGTCCAATCTAAATCTTCCCCATTCCAATTTAAAGCCGTTTCCCCTCGTCCTGTCACTCCAGGCTCTTGAAGAAAGCCTTTCCCAGCTTTTCTGGAGCCTCTTTCCGCACTAGAAGCTGCTCTAAGGTCTCCCCAGAGCCTTCTCTTCTCCAGGCTCAACAATCCCACCTCCCCCAGCCTGTCCTTGGAGCAGGCTCCAGCCCTCACATCATCTCCGTGGCCTCCTCTGGGCTTGTTCCTTGTCCTTATGTTGGTGATTCCAGAACTGGAAACAGGCTCCAGGTGGAATCTCCCCAGAGTGGAGCAGAGAGGACAATCCCCTCTGTCCCTGCTGCTCCCACAGCTCTGGCTGCAGCCCAGGGCACGGTGAGGCAGAGTTACATGTGTCTCTCCAGAACTTTCCTCACTGAGCACAACGAGAACTGGTTTCCCACCTCGGTGTCCACTCCTGTGGTGCCTTTGAACCCCACGTCACTCAAGGCACTCGGCTTCAGAATCCAACGCCTGTCGTTTATTCTGGGCTCGTGCCTGGCAATCCAGCTGAGTCTCCTTCTGCCTGCGGGAGCCTCGGCTCTTGCTTCACGTCCTCATTGTGGTGCTGAGGCCCTGACCCGTTCTCGTAACGGCTTCCCGTGGTAAATGAGCCGTCAGCTCGCTCTCTCGGAGCAGCGTGTGCTCCACCAGCACCACAGAGACGGCATTTGTTCACTCAGAGTGAGCAGATGCGTGTGCTGAGCGCACGGGAGAAGGTTCACTCGCTCCCACGGAGCGAACGGCAATGGAAAAGCCCTCCAAGCTCATCCAGTCCAACCAAACCCTGACCCGAAGTGCCTCATCCATGTGTTTTTTGAATCCCTGCAGGGCTGGAGAGTCCATCGCTGCCCTGGGCAGCCTCTGCCAGGGCTTCAACACTCTGTCAGTAACGAAAAGTTTCCCAACGTCCAATCTGAACCTCCCTTGGCACAACTTGAGGCCATTTCACCTCATCCCGTCCCCTGTCGCTTGGGAGAAGAGCTCAGCACACACCTTGCTCTAACCTCTTCTCAGGGAGTTAGAGAGAGCAATGAGGTCTCCCCTCAGCCTCCTCTTCTCCAGGAGAAACACCCCCAGGGCCCTCAGCCTTCTTCTCCAGCCCCTTCCCCAGCTCTGTTCCCTTCTCCAGATGTTCTCCAGCCCCTCAAGGTCCTTCTTGGAGCGAGGGACCCAGCACTGAGCTCAGGAGTCGAGGGGCGGCCTCCCCAGGGCCAAGTCCAGGGGCACAATCCCTGCTCCTCTGGCCACACTGCTTCTGGGACAGGCCAGGATGTCACTGGCCTTCTTGGCCACCTGGGCCACTGCTGGATCGTGTTCAGCCGCTGTCAACAACACCCCCAGGTCCTTCTCCTCCAGGCACCTTTCCAGCTGCTCCTCCCCAAGGCTGGAGCCGCTCGGAGTTGTTGTGAGTCCAGAGAAGAGCGACAAAGCTGGTGAAGGGGCTGGAGAACAGATCCTATGAGGAGCAGCTGAGAGAGCTGGGGTTGTTTATCCTGGAGAAGAGGAGACTGAGAGGAGACCTCATTGCTCTCTACAACTACCTGAAAGGAGGTTGTGGAGAGGAGGGAGCTGGGCTCTTCTCCCAAGGGACAGGGGACAGGACGAGAGGGAATGGCCTCAAGCTCCACCAGGGGAGATTTAGGCTGGAGATTAGGAGGAGGTTTTTCACACAGAGGGTCATTGGGCATTGGAATAGGCTGCTCAGGGAGGTGGTTGATTCACCTTCCCTGGAGGTGTTTAAGGCACAGGTAGACAAGGTCCTGAGGTACATGAGTTAGTGTTTGATAGGAATGGTTGGACTTGATGATCCAATGGGTCTCTTCCAACCTGGTTGGTCTATGATTCTATGATTCTCTTCTCCACCCTTCTCCTTGTGTTTGTTTCTCTGCTGCTCCCTCAGACAAAAGGACATCGAGCATTTCCTGGAAACCAGTCGCAACAAGTTCATCGGATTCACGCTGGGACAGTGAGTGTTTGGAGTGTGTGTGTGGGTCCAGCAAGTCCATCCCGTAGCTCATGGTTGGACTCGATGATCCGATGGGTCCCTTCCAACCTGGTTGTTCTATGATTCTATGATTCCCGTTAGTGCAGCCGAACTGGTCAGAGGTGTCTGTGGAGCTCAGCTTCTCCCAGTCTCATCGTCTCTGAGAGGTTCTTGGGACCATGTGGCTCAGTGCAGGATTTTGCTGTGGCTGCTTGTTCTTATAAAAACATTTTCTTCGAGGTGTTGGTCTCCAAGGATCTCTTTCTATTAAGTCATGGGTGGACGAGGTGCTGAGGGACATGGTTTAGTGTTTGATAGGAATGGTTGGACTTGATAATCCAATGGATCTCTTCCAACCTGGTTGTTCTATGAGTCTATGATTCTATTAAAGATCCAACATAGCCCAGGTTAAGCGCCTCGTGGCCCAACCCAGAGGTCATAGAATAGAATCATAGAACAACCAGGTTGGAAGAGACCCATTGGATCACCGAGTCCAACCATTCCTATCAAACCATTCCTATCAAACACTAAACCATGTCCCTCCGGACCTCATTGTCTGGACACTGGAGGGAGTGGAGAGCAGAGTGTCCACAGAAAATTGCTCACGTTGATAATAAACAAGGCTGTGGGTGCAGGATCCTCCTGGAACAGACCCGGGAGTGTTTGTGCTGGGATCTTGCTCCACGCAAAGACCTGATTTCACCCCAGTTTGCCCCAGTTTGCCTCCTCTCTCGCTCAGGCTTTGCCTGGGAGGAGGTGGGAGGGTGGGCAGCTCAAGCCAACATCTCTCTCAGTTCCTGACCCACCTGGGATGCATTCCATGTGCTCCATAGATGACCAGCTCCCACTTCTACCTTGTGTGATGTGGAAGTGTCCGAGCTACGATCTCCTTCCCAGCCCTTTGCTCACCTGCTCTCCTCCCCAACAGAGACACCGAGACCCTCATAGGGCTGCCAAGGCCCATCCACGAAAGTGTGAAGACGCTGAAGCAGGTAAAGTGGTGACTTCATGCACCTGAGCTTGCGGGAAGCACCTCGGGAAGGTTTGCTGAGCAGCAGTCACCTTGTCTGACCTCATAGAATCGTGGAACGGTTTGAGTGGGAAGGGATTGCAAAGCTCATCCAGTTCCACCTCCTGCTGATTCCAGGGGCCTAAACAGCCCCACCTGACCTGACCCAGGGCTTGGCCTTGTGCAAATCCCATCCTGCTAGACTCATTCCATCAATCCAGCCCATCCCAGGCCCTCTGCAGATCCTCCTGCCCTCCAGCCATGGATCCAGGTCCCTCTGTCCATCCTCCTGCCCTCCAGCCATGGATCCAGCTCCCTCTGTCCATCCTCCTGCCCTCCAGCCATGGATCCAGCTCCGTCTGTCCATCCTCCTGCCCTCCAGCCATGGATCCAGCTCCCTCTGTCCATCCTCCTGCCCTCCAGCCATGGATCCAGCTCCCTCTCTGCGATCGTCCTGCCCTCCAGGAGATCAACACTCCCTCTCATTTTGACATCATCTGCAAACTTGCTGAGGGATCACTTGATGTCCTCATCCACATCATTGATTGTGGGACACTTCAGGGACAGAGGGGAGTCCCGCACAAGGATGAGTTCCCCACGTGTCTGCGGAGGCCCAGACACCTCACTCAGATATTACTGGAATCGGCAAATATTGTTGTTGCTGCCTGTGTTTCACTCTCTAGCGCTGGTTGCTCTGTGTCTCTGTGTTTTGGCAGCACAAGTACGTTTCCATCTCAGACGTCCAGATCAAGAACGAGGAAGAGCTGGAGAAGTGCCCCATGTCTCTGGTAAGAAGTGGACGCTCCCAATCACTAGGGAGATGTGGGGAGGGTTTCCAGGGGGTCAGAGATCCACACGTTCTCCGTGACCCTTAGGGACACACCTGGGATGCTCTTCTTACTACACCACTGAGTCTTGATGAAATGAGGCAGTGGGGAAAGGCCTGGAGCCTCTGCAAAGGGATTGGAACAGGCTGGATCCATGGGCTGAGACCAACGGGATGAGGGTTAATGAGGCCAAAGGGCGGATCTTGCCCTTGGGGCACAAGAACCCTGAGCAGCTCCAGCCTAGGAGAAGTCTGGCTGGAAAGTGGCTGGAGGAGAAGGAGCTGGGGGGGTTGGGTGAAGAGGAGGCAGCAGGAGGAGTGCAGGCGGCCAAGAAGGTCAAGGGCATCTGGGCTTGGATGAGAGCCGGTGTGGCCAGCAGGGCCAGGGAGGTTCTTCTCCCGCTGGACTGGGCCCTGGGGAGGCTGCTCCTCCAATCCTGGGGTCAGTTGTGGGCCCTAAACCCACAAGAAGGATGTTGAGGCTGTGGAGCGAGTGCAGAGAAGAGCAAGGAAGGTGGGGAAGGGGCTGGAGAACAGGTCCTATGAGGAGCGGCTGAGAGAGCTGGGGGGGTTTCTCCTGGAGAAGAGGAGGCTGAGAGGAGACCTCATTGCTCTCTGCAAGTCCCTGAGAGGAGGTTGTGGAGAGGAGGGAGCTCTGGGCTCTTCTCCCAAGGGACAGGACGAGAGGGAATGGCCTCAAGCTCCACCAGGGGAGGCTCAGGATGGACATCAGGATGAAATATTTCATGAAAAGGGTCACTGGGAGCTGGTAGAATCTGCCCAGGGAGGGGGGTTGATTCCCCTTCCCTAGAGGTGTTTAAGGGACGGGTGGATGAGGTGCTGAGGGACATGGGTTAGTGATTGATGGGAATGGTTGGACTCCATGATCCGGTGGGTCTCTTCCAGCCTGGTTATTCTATGATTCTATAACTGGAAATGCTTCGTTTTGTCTTGTTTCTAATGTTTTCCTGTGCCAGGGGGAAGAGGAAGTCCAAGAAACCCCGTGTGAGGCCTTGTACCGAGCCATGTTGTACAATCTCCCCCAGTACATGGTAAGTCTGTGTTCCTTCATTTGAAGAGGAGCCTTTGACAGGGCTGGCACCGACCTGCGAGCTGCAGAGCTCGACGTGCAGCTGCTGAGGTGTTCGTGGATTCGATTTTGTTGGGAATCTGGAGCAGAGTTGAGCAGAAAGTACAGTCCAAGGGGAGGGACTCAGAGGATCAAGGGGTGCGGATAGCCCAGGGCAGCAAACGGAGATGAGTCAGTGGTTGGAATAGTGAAGTGTGTGGAGGACTGGGAACAGGGAACAACGTCCTCCGCATCATTTCAGGCCCTATGAGGAGCGGCTGAGAGAGCTGGGGGGGTTTCTCCTGGAGAAGAGGAGGCTGAGAGGAGACCTCATTACTCTCTACAACTACCTGAAAGGAGGTTGTGGAGAGGAGGGAGCTGGGCTCTTCTCCCAAGGGACAGGGGACAGGACAAGAGGGAATGGCCTCAAGCTCCACCAGGGGAGATTTAGGCTGCAGATTAGGAGGAAGTTTTTCATGGAAAGGGTCATTGGGCATTGGAATAGGCTGCCCAGGGAGGGGGTTGATTCCCCTTCCCTGGAGGTGTTTAAGGGACGGGTGGATGAGGTCTTGAGGGACTTGGTTTAGTGTTTGATAGGAATGGTTGGACTTGATGATCCGATAGGTCTCTTCCAACCTGGTTGGTCTATGATTCTATGATCATCCTCTGCATCGGTGGGAGCTCAAAACCGGCTCCTGCCCTCCAGACATTGAGAGGAGCCACTCGGGGTGGCCCCATCTTCTCTCTTAATCTGCAGTAATTAGCAACCAGTCACACATTGACGCAGGCACCTTCACTCCTGCCCTCAGGAAGGAGCCTATCGACTTCATGGCTCCCTTGTACCTTTATCCTTCTTGCTGGGATGAACCTTCCCTTATGGTTTCTCATTGATGTCCGAGCGAGGTGGCTTCCTGGGCCAGGAAACAAGTGAAGCCACAGGGACACTTTAGAGCTCAGGGGACACCCTCAGGTCTCTGTCCCCCTGGCTGTGCTCTCACCAGCTTCCAAACTGGAGAGTCTCTACGTACGTTGTGACCTTCCTTCCAGCCTTCCCGTGGTCTCAGGAGATTCCCAGAGGAATGCAATGAGTGGTACAAGTGGTGTCCCCAGGGCTCCAGTGACAAGTGGTGTCCCCAGGGCTCAGCGCTGGGTCCTGTTCAATGTCTTCATCACTGATCTGAATGAAGGCATCGAGGGCTCCCTGAGCCACTTTGGAGGTGACACTGAGCTGGGTGGGAGCTGGAGGGTCAGGAGGCTCCAAAGGGATTGGAAGAGGCTGGATCCATGGGCTGAGACCAACGGGATGAGGGTTAACGAGGCCACAGGGCGGATCCTGCCCTTGGGGCACAAGAACCCTGAGCAGCTCCAGCCTAGGAGAAGTCTGCCTGGAAAGTGGCTGGAGGAGAAGGAGCTGGGGGGGTTGGGTGAAGAGGAGGCAGCAGGAGGAGTCCAGGTGGCCAAGAAGGCCAAGGGCATCTTGGCTTGGATGAGAGCTGGTGTGGCCAGCAGGGCCAGGGAGGTTCTTCTCCCTCTGGCCTGGGCCCTGGGGAGGCTGCTTCTCCAATCCTGGGGTCAGTTGTGGTCCCTAAACCCACAAGAAGGATGTTGAGGCTGTGGAGCGAGTGCAGAGAAGAGCAAGGAAGGTGGTGAAAGGGCTGGAGAAGAAGCCTGAGGACCCTGAGGATTTTATCCTTCCTCCTGGAGCTCCCGTGCTCATGATTCCTTAAGCAAAGTCCATACTCCTCTCTGTCCAGGGTTTAAAACGAGAGGCCAAACCTTGGCACACGTGCTCCAACACGATGGGTGGTGAAACCCTCTAGGCTTGGCTTGGAGTTGTCAGGTTTCCGCAGATGAAGGAGAAGGAAGGATTTCCCGTTGCCGGGAGCCTCCCTCCATGCCTGTACTCCCTGCAGATCGCGCTGCTGAAGATCCTCCTGGCTGCAGCTCCCACCTCCAAAGCCAAGACGGACTCCATCAACATCCTGGCAGACGTGTTGCCCGAGGAGATGCCGTAAGTCCCTGCCGAGGTGGCAACCGGCCATCCTGGCCTGGCCACGGAGCCAGCAGAATCCTAGAATCACCTGCTTGGAAAAGACCTTTGAGATCATCGAGTCCAACTGTCCCTGTCCCCGACTGAACCGTCCCTGAGCACGTCATTCAAACCCCTCCAAGGATGGGGACTCCACCACTTCTCTGAGGGGTTTGAGCTCCAGATTTGGCTTCATTTCCTGGGACAGGTGTGAGCTGCTGGTGCCACCAGGGCAGAGGGGGGAGAGCCGAGGAAGTGCTGCTGGTTTTTCAGGACTATCGGCAGCCGCTCTGCTCTGCTGGCACCGGGACACGTGTCGGCCCCTCAGCACAAGAAGGATGTTGAGGCTCTGGAGCGAGTCCAGAGAAGAGCAACAAGGCTGGTGAAGGGGCTGGAGAACAGAACCTATGAGGAGCGACTGAGAGAGCTTGGGGGGGTTAGCCTAGAGAAGAGGAGGCTGAGAGGAGACCTCATTGCTCTCTACAACTACCTGAAAGGAGGTTGTGGAGAGGAGGGAGCTGGGCTCTTCTCCCAAGGGACAGGGGACAGGACAAGAGGGAATGGCCTCAAGCTCCACCAGGAGAGGCTCAGGATGGACATCAGGATGAAATGTTTCCCAGAAAGGGTCACTGGGCAGTGGAACAGGGAGGGGGTTGAGTCCCCTTCCCTGGAGGTGTTTAAGGGACGGGTGGACGAGGTGCTGAGGGACATGGGTTAGTGATTGATGGGAAGGGTTGGACTCCATGATCCAGTGGGTCTCTTCCAACCTGGTGATTCTGTGATTCTATGATACCTGAATTTGTGTGAACAACCACAGCTCCTGGAGAAACGAGAGTCTGGCTGGAGGACAAGAGGACCTCACACAGCATCAAGCTCCTGTGCACCTCAATCTCCTGAGATGTTCAAACCCCATGTACATGAGGAGCTTTGGGACGTGGTTTAGGAGGAAGTTGGTGTTGTTGATGGTTGCACTGGATGATCTTAGAGGTCTTTCCCAACCTTAATGGTTCTGAGTACCGTGGCTTCCAGAAGGATTAGGAATGGTTGGACTAGAAGATCCGATGGGTCCCTTCCAACCTGGTTGTTCTATGATTCTATGAATTTATGGAATCATTTGGTTGGAAAAGACCTTTGAGACCATTGAGTCAAACTGTCCTCATTTGAACTGAACCATTCCTGAGCACTTCATCTCCCTGGTTTTAAATCCTTCCAGGGAATGGGAGTTCAGGCTGGGAGAGCTGGAGCCTGGAGAAGAGAAGGCTGTGCCACAGACATGATGTGAGGGCTGGAGCATCTCTGCTGTGGGGACAGGCTGGAGAGTTGGGGTTGTTCAGCCTGGAGAAGAGAAGGCTGTGGGGAGACCTTAGAGCAGCTTCCAGTAGGGAAAGGGGCTCCAGGAGAGCTGGGGAGGGGCTCTGGATCAGGGAGTGCAGGGACAGGATGAGGTGAACGGTTTTGATCTGCAAGAGGAGAGATTGAGATGAAATCTTAAGGAGAAATGTTTTGCTGTGAGGGTGATGAGGCCCTGGAACAGATTTCCCAGAGAAGCTGTGGCTGCCCCATCCCTGGAGGGGTTCAAGGGCAGGTTGGATGTGGCTTGGAGCCCCTGATCCAGTGGGAGGTGTCCCTGCCCATGTCAAGGAGTGGGACTAGATGGACTTGGAGATCTCTTCCACCCCAAACCATTCCAGGATTCCATGATTCCACAAACATGGGGCAGGTCTCCTTCACACTGCTCCCCCAGGGTTGCCGACAGAGGACGATCAGCTTTTCTTTCCCCTTTTTTTAATGCATTTTGTTGCCATCAGGCCGGAGGAGATGGAAATGGGGGGGGTCAGGGGTCCCTCTGTCTGTAGAGCCTGTCCAGGTGGACATAGAATCATAGAACAACCAGGTTGGAAGAGACCCACTGGATCATCAAGTCCAACGTTAACCCAACAACCCCCATGTCCTCCTTGCTCCGGTCCCCACGGGGCCTGTTGCCTTCCTCCCTCAGTGTCACCGTCCTCCAGAGCATGAAGCTGGGGATCGACGTGAACAGGCACAAGGAGATCATCGTCAAGAGCATCTCTGCTTCGCTGCTGCTGCTCCTCAAGCACTTCAAGCTGAACCACATCTACCAGGTGAGCGCAGAGGAGGGGTCGGCGGCCGCCACGCTGGGCCTGCAGCCGATTTGTCCTGACAAACCCTCCTAAAAGGCCTCGGGAAGGGGCTCCATGTGCTGTAGGTCACTTTTCCACAGCCGTAAAGCTCATGACCAGGGCAGGATCTGTACAGGGATGTACAGATGTCCCTCAGGCAGGGACAACCAGTACCTCTGACCATGGTTTGACAGGGATGTTCCTGCTCACATCGAAGGAGTTTTCAGGCTTCTGGAGCAATCAACACTGTGGTTGATCAGGTTAAAAGCTAAGCTGGGTGGAAGTGTGGATCTGCTGGAGGGTCGGGAGGCTCTGCAAAGGGACCTAAACAGGCTGGATCCATGGGCTGAGTCCAGTGGGATGAGGTTTAACACGGTCAAACGCCGGGTCCTGCACTTGGGGCACAACAACCCTGAGCAGAGCTCCAGACTGGGAGAAGCCTGGCTGGAAAACTGCCAGGAGGAGAGGGACCTGGGGGGGTTGGTCGACAGCGACTGACCATGAGCCAGCAGTGTGCCCAGGGGGCCAAGAAGGCCAATGGCATCCTGGCTTGGATCAGAAATGGTGTGACCAGCAGGGCCAGGGAGGTGATTCTCCCTCTGGACTCAGCACTGGTGAGGCCGCTCCTTGAATCCTGTGTTCAGTCGTGGGCCCCTCAGCACAAGAAGGATGTTGAGGCTTTGGAGAGAGTCCAGAGAAGAAGCTGGTGAAGGGGCTGGAGAACAGGCCCTATGAGGAGCGGCTGAGAGAACTGGGGGGGTTTCTCCTGGAGAAGAGGAGGCTGAGAGGAGACCTCATTGCTCTCTGCAACTCCCTGAAAGGAGGTTGTGGAGAGGAAGGAGCTGGGCTCTTCTCCCAAGGGACAGGGGACAGGACGAGAGGGAATGGCCTCAAGCTCCACCAGGGGAGATTTAGGCTGGACATTAATTAAAAAAAAATTCACAGAAAAGGTCACTGGGCACTGGAACAGGCTGCCCAGGGAGGTGGCCGATTCCCCTTCCCTGGAGGTGTTTAAGGGACGGGTGGATGTGGCCCTGAGGGACTTGGGTTAGTGTTTGATAGGAATGGTTGGACTCAATGATCCGGTGGGTCTCTTCCAACCTGGTTTTTCTATAAGTCTATGATTCTATAAGTCTATAAAAACATCCAGGAGCCATGAGCAAGGCGAGGGAGCTCAGCCAGGCCTCTCGGTGCTCTGTCCCTTCTCCAGTGGCCAGAACTAGTGCAGGGTGGGACCTGATGAGGTCAGCTAATCCAGCCCGTGTCCCCGTGGGGGGATCAGGTTCTTGGGGCTCCGGTTTCAGCAGAGCCTGGAGGCCTGGGTCGTCGATGCACTCTGGTTTCTGGACTCAGGAGATCTCTCCTTGATTCAAAACCCAGTGTGGGCTGTGGCCTGGGCCCTGTTCTGCCATCAATTAGCATTTTGTAATTGCTTTCTTCATTTAAAGGTTTCAGCATGGTACAAGTCCATTTGTCGTGAAGCCCTCGGTGTTTGTCTGAGGACAGATAGAAATATTTTTGTGTCGTGTCGATGGTTGGACTTGACCTTAGGAGGCTTTTCCAACATGATTGATGCTGTGATTCTACAAACCTATATAGAGGAGAGGAGGAGGAGAAGGGAAGGAGAAGGAGAGAAGAGGGAGGGGAGAGGAAAGGAGAGAGAGAGAAGAGGGGAAGAAGGAGGAGAGGGAGAGGAGAGGGGAAGGAGAGGAGGAGGAGAGGGAGAGGAGAAGGAGAGCGGAAAGAGAGGAGAGGGAGAGGAGAAGGAGAGGAGAAGGAGAGGCGGAGAGGGGAAGGAGGAGGAGAAGGAGAGGGAGAGGAGAGGAGAGGAGAGGAGAGGAGAGGAGAGGAGAGGAGAGGAGAGGAGAGGAGAGGAGAGGGAGAGGAGAGGGGAAGGAGGAGGAGAGGAGAGCAGCCACACATACCCAGACCATTTAATACTTAGAGGGGAGATGATTTAAAAGCAGGTGTGGAGGTAGGAGACCTTCTCCCAGTCAGATTCTGAACAGGGACTGGGGTCAGTGTGTGGCAGCTGTGGGAATCACAGAATCACCAGGTTGGAAGAGACCCTCCGGATCATGGAGTCCAACCCTTCCCATCAATCACTAACCCATGTCCCTCAGCACCTCGTCCACCCGTCCCTTAAACCCTCCAGGGAAGGGGAATCAACCTCCTCCCTGGGTAGATTCTACCAGCTCCCAGTGACCTTTTCCATGAAGAATTTCCATCCTGAGCCTCCCCTGGTGGAGCTTGAGGCCATTCCCTCTCGTCCTGTCCCTTGGGAGAAGAGCCCAGAGCTCCCTCCTCTCCACAACCTCCTCTCAGGGAGTGGGAGAGAGCAATGAGGTCTCCCCTCAGCCTCCTCTTCTCCAGGAGGAACACCCCCAGGGCCCTCAGCCGCTCCTCCTAAGGGATGGGAAGATGCTCAGAGCAACCACCGAGGCTGCTCTGCTCCTGTCTGAAGATGAGTCTCCACTCCCAGTTTTTCCAGCTAACGTTGACCATTCTCCTCCTAACGTTCCCCTTCTCCTCCTCAGTTCGAGTACGTGTCGCAGCATTTGGTGTTTGCCAACTGCATCCCGCTCATCCTCAAGTTCTTCAATCAAAACATCTTGTCTTACATCACGGCCAAGAACAGGTAGAGCAGGGGAGGAGAGCGAGGTTGGGGCAGGGAGGGTTTGTGTGTCAACTCCTGGTGCCACCAGGCCTCTGTGGGTGATGCTTCAAACACGTTAGGGAGGGACTTTTTAGGGCTTTTCCACTTTTTATTGCTATAATTCAGCTTTCTTGACTTTCCTGCGTAGCTGCCACTGCCCTTCACTCCTGATCTGAGGATGTGGGCCCCATTCTGAGGCCACAGAGGGTCTGGCTGGGCTGCCACACCTCAGCGTCGGAGCTAGAAAAGCAAAACAGCTTCACAGCAGGATGGGGAAGGAGTTCCCCATTCAGCAGAGAGCTCCGCAGGGGATGTGGCTGTTGGGATGATGGAAAGATCCTTTCTGCTGATGTTTGTTGCTCACTCTGCTGCTTGTGAGCCGCGGGTTCAGGCTGGTCCTCATCCTGCCCCTATGGGTGTGCATGTGAGAGAATCCTGGGATGGTTTGGGCTGGAAGGGAACTCGAAACCCACAAAACCCCAACCCTGCGACGGGCAGGGACACCTCCCGCTGGATCAGGGGCTCCGAGCTCCATCCAACCTGCCCTTGAACCCCTCCAGGGATGGGGCAACCACTCCTGCTCTGGACAACCTGTTCCAGGGCCTCCAAACCCTCACCGTGAAGAATTTCTTCCCAACGTCCAATCTAACTCTTCCCTCTTCCAATTTAAAGCCGTTCCCCCTCATCCTGTCACTCCAAGACCTTGGAGAAAGCCCTTCCCAGCTTTCCTGGAGCCCCTTTCCGCGCTGGAAGCTGCTCTGAGGTCTCCCCAGAGCCTTCTCTTCTCCAGGCTGGACAATCCCAACTCTCCAGCCTGTCCTGAGAGCAGAGGTTCTCCAGCCCTCACACCATCTCTGTGGCCTCCTCTGGGCCTGCTCCAACAGCTCCATCTCCTTCTTACATTTGGGATTCCAGCAGAGGGGCTGGATCCCCTCCCTCCCTGCAGCTCCCAGGGCTTTGGATGCAGCCCAGGAGGTTTCTGGGTTGTTGGCTCCTGTCGAGCTTCTCCTTCTCCAAAGTCCTTGTTCCCAACAGAGAACAACGTATTAATTCTCTTATTGATAAACATTTCCACTTTGGGTCCTGTCCTCGAGAGGCACATAAGGGATGAGGACGCAGCCCAGAAGCACTTGGCTCCCTCTGCTGGAGCCTCCACTGGGCAGGAGGCTCTGCAGGAGGTGAGGATCCAGGGGATTGAGGGATTTGGTCACATTCAGATTTATGGACACGAGGACAGGCTGGAGAGTTGGGGTTGTTCAGCCTGGAGAGGAGAAGGCTGTGAGGAGACCTTAGAGCAGCTTCCAGTAGGGAAAGGGGCTCCAGGAGAGCTGGGGAGGGGCTCTGGATCAGGGAGGGCAGGGAGAGGATGAGGGGAATGGCTTTAAATTGGAAGAGGGAAGATTTATATTGGACATTAAGAGGAATTTATTCACAATGAGGGTTTGGAGGCCCTGGAACAGGTTTCCCAGAGAAGCTGTGGCTGCCCCATCCCTGGAGGGGTTCCAGGCCAGGCTGGATGGGTCTTGGAGCCTCTGATCCCGTGGGAGGTGGCGCTGGATGGACTTTGAGGTCCCTTCCGCCCCAAACCATTTCGTGATTCAAACTCAGTACTTGCAGAAGGCAGTTCTGCTGCTGCTCAACCCCCCAGCACAGCGAAGTCATTGTGGGTCACTGGGTGTAATCACAGAGCTCACCTTAAAAACTTTCCCGTTCACCTGGTTCTTATGAGTTCCCTGTTTCCTTTCCTTCCGCAGCATCTCCGTCCTGGATTACCCACACTGCACAGTCTGTGATTTGCCCGAGCTCACTGCAGAAAGCCTGGTAAGACACACCCAAAGAAAGATTTGTGTTATCCGTGTCCCATTCCTTTTTCCCTACACTCAGCCTTCCCAAAAGCAGATTTATTTCCCACTCCAGACTTGAAAATTCCTCCTGTCCCTGTTCGGACTCGCTGTCGGCTGCAGGGAGGTGAGGAGGAGGCACTGGGAGCCTCACACTGCCGAGTGCTCTGATGGTTCTGGCTAATCCTCAGACTCACACTGAGCTTTACGTCTGTAGGAGCAGACAGAGCTCGTTTAGAATCATAGCATCATAGGACAACCAGGTTGGAAGGGACCCATCGGATCTTCTAGTCCAACCATTCCTATCAAATACTAATCCAAGACTCTCAAGACCTCATCCACCCGTCCCTTAAACACCTCCAGGGACGGGGAATCAACCCCCTCCCTGGGCAGCCTATTCCAATGCCCAATGACCCTTTCTGGGAAAAACTTCCTCCTAATCTCCAGCCTAAATCTCCCCTGGTGGAGCTTGAGGCCATTCCCTCTCGTCCTGTCCCCTGTCCCTTGGGAGAAGAGCCCAGCTCCCTCCTCTCCACAACCTCCTTTCAGGTAGTTGTAGAGAGCAATGAGGTCTCCTCTCAGCCTCCTCTTCTCCAGGATAAACCCCCCCAGCTCTCTCAGCCGCTCCTCATAGGGCCTGTTCTCCAGCCCCTTCACCAGCTTCGTTGCTTTTCTCTCTGGACTTGCTCCAGAGCCTCAACATTCCCAGCAGGATCCGCTCCCCAGTCTGGGGGTTGTTGTGTTGAACGATGTGACCAGTTCAACTGGAAAATACACAGAATGGAACTTGAATTCCACCACGTGTGCTCATACTAGGGAGGATTCCTGTGACTGAAAGGATTTTATAGGGATCGAGCACTCCTGGGGGCTTCAGAGGTGCACCTTGTGCACATATTTGTGATACTTCAGACAGTGTTTTATGTGTTGCTGTAGATTTTAGCTTCCCAGCAGGGCCAGGGAGGTTCTTCTCCCTCTGGGGTGACCCAACCTCCAATCCTGGGCTCAGTTGTAGGCCCTTCACTCCAAGAAAGTCCTTGAGGGGCTGGAGTGAGTGCAGAGAAGAGCAAGGAAGGTGGGGAAGGGGCTGGAGAAGAAGGCTGAGGGCCCTGGGGGTGTTTCTCCGGGAGAAGAGGAGGCTGAGGGGAGAGCTCATTGCTCTCTGCAACTCCCTGAGAGGAGGTTGTGGAGAGGAGGGAGCTCTGGGCTCTTCTCCCAAGGGACAGGACGAGAGGGAATGGCCTCAAGTTCCACCAGGGGAGGGTCAGATTGAACATGAAGAAGAATCTCTTCATGGAAAGTGTTCTCAGGCCCTGTCAGAGGCTGGGGTGGGTTTCAAAGCTGAGCAGACGAGGTGCTCGGGGATGGTTGGACTTGATGATCTTCAAGGTCTTTTCCAACCAAGCGGTTCTGTGATTCCGTGAGTTGCTCCACCCTCCAGACGGCTTCGAGGGGTTTACGAATCGAGCAGAAGTTTTTCCTTTGCTCTCCAGGAAGCAGGAGACAACAACCAGTTCTGCTGGAGGAACCTCTTCTCCTGCATCAACCTGCTGAGGGTCCTCAACAAGCTGACCAAGTGGAAGCACTCGAGGACCATGGTAAGTGCCGTCCCACCCCCTCAGCCTCCTCTTCTCCAGGAGAAACACCCCCAGGGCCCTCAGCCGCCTCTCACAACCTTTGTCCTCCAGCTCCGTTCCCTTCTCCAGACGTTCTCCAGCCCCTCAAGGCCCTTCTTGGAGTGAGGGGCCCAGAGCTGAGCCCAGGAGTCGAGGGGAGGCCTCCCCAGCACCGAGTCCAGGGGCACAATCCCTGCTCCTCTGGCCACACTGTTTCTGGGACAGGCCAGGATGTCACTGGCCTTCTTGGCCACCTGGGCCACTGCTGGATCATGTTCAGCCAACCCCCCCCAGGTCCTTCTCCTCCAGGCACTTTCCAGCCAGACTTCTCCTAGTCAGGAGCTGCTCTGGAGCAGGGACAGGGGACAGGACGAGAGGGAATGGCCTCAAGCTCCACCAGGAGAAGTTCAGGATGGAAATTCTTTATGGAAAAGGTCCTCTTTCTGATGCAAGATTTCAGTGTTTTGTGCCGGTTCCAGATGCTGGTGGTCTTCAAGTCGGCCCCGATCCTGAAGCGAGCCCTGAAGGTGAAGCAGGCCATGATGCAGCTCTACCTCCTCAAGCTGCTGAAGATCCAGACCAAGTACCTGGGGCGCCAGTGGAGGAAGAGCAACATGAAGACCATGTCCGCCATCTACCAGAAGGTTCGGCACCGCATGAACGACGACTGGGCCTACGGCAACGGTGAGTGGGGCCGGAGCAGCCTCCCAGCTCCCATCCGCACGCGGGAGGTTGGTGTGTTTGGTCCTGTGATCCATTCCGATCCTGTAAACGTGTTTGGGTCAGGACGGGGATATTTTGAAATAGAAATGGTGTGACCAGCAGGTCAGGGAGGTGATTCTCCCTCTGGACTCAGCACTGGTGAGGCTGCTCCTTGAATCCTGTGTTGAGTTGTGGGCCCCTCAGCACAAGAAGGATGTTGAGGCTCTGGAGAGAGTCCAGAGAAGAGCAACAAAGCTGGTGAAGGGGCTGGAGAACAGGCCCTAAGAGGAGCGGCTGAGAGAGCTGGGGGGGTTTCTCCTGGAGAAGAGGAGGCTGAGGGGAGACCTCATTACTCTCTATAACTACCTGAAAGGAGGTTGTGGAGAGGAGGGAGCTGGGCTCTTCTCCCAAGGGACAGGGGACAGGACGAGAGGGAATGGCCTCAAGCTCCACCAGGGGAGGTTCAGGCTAGAGATTAGGAGGAAGTTTTTCACGGAAAGGGTGATTGGGCATTGGAATAGGCTGCCCAGGGAGGGGGTTGATTCACCTTCCCTGGAGATGTTTAAGACACGAGTGGATGAGGTCCTGAGGGACTTGGGTTAGTGTTTGGTAGGAATGGTTGGACTCGATGATCCGATGGGTCTCTTCCAACCTGGTTGTTCTATGATTCTATGATTTTCAGAAGCCTTAAGGCTCCATTCGGCAGCATCAGGAGGAAACAAATCACAGAGTAAATGAATCGCGGAATAGTTTGGGTTGAAAAGGACCTTTAAGATCATGGAGTCCAACCATACACACACCACTGATCCTATCCCTGAGCTCAACATCCACAAGGCTTTTGAAAGTTTCCAGGAATGAAGAATCCACTCTGCTCTAAGCAGCCCTGACAACCCTTTCCCTGGAGGAATCTTTCTCAGTATAATCTGTTTTTTCCTTATTTTTCACTTTGTGTTTCTGGACTGATATCAGCTCAGATCTTTCTCTCCCTGAAGAGATTAATTTTTGCTTTGCCGATGAATTTACCAAACCTTTATGCAGTAAAATAAGTTTTTCAGACAGTTAAAGCTTGTAAAATCACAAGCACTGCGTTTTTTCATATAATATATATATTTTACTTCATTGTGACCATCAGGGAGAGGCTTTGAGGTCCCTTCCACCCCAAACCACTCCCGGATTCTATTATACGAAAATCCCACGGTTGTCACAGCCAATTGGTAGCATTTCAGCATCATTGATAGTTAAATTAGTCCATGTTTTAGAGAACTTTGCTTTCCACAGCCCATAATGGCATCCCAGGTTTTAGCAACTTGCATTTCACCTTCATCTCCTCTTCAGACCTGAGTGAAACAGGAGCTCAGGGATTGCAGAGTGTCCTTACAGCACACAGCGAAGCAGGAATCACGGAGTTTCTGTTGGAAGTGTTTCTATTTACCAGTGATTTTAATGCATTTCACTTAAATGCCTTAAATTACATTGCAAACAGAATGGGAATTGATTAGGAATGATGATTAGGGATAACCGACTGGCTAATAGCTCTTCAATTCTCACATCATTCTGCTATGGAAACTGTCCTCTCAGGCCTGGCCAGGCCACACTCTCCTGGGGGGAAACTGTTTGGCTGGAGGGCCCAGAGAGTGGTGGGAGATGGAGTTGACTCCAGCTGGAGGCTCCGAGTGGTGTCCCCAGGGCTCAGTGCTGGGTCCTGCTCAAGGTCTTCATCACTCACCTGGATGAAGGCATCGAGTGCTCCCTGAGCAAGTTTGCAGATGACACTGAGCTGTGTGCAAGTGTGGATCTGCTGGAGGGTTGGGAGGCTCTGCAAAGGGACCTAAACAGGCTGGATCCATGGGCTGAGTCCAATGGGATGAGGTTTAACACGGCCAAATGCCGGGTCCTGCACTTGGGGCACAACAACCCTGAGCAGAGCTCCAGACTGGGAGAAGCCTGGCTGGAAAACTGCCAGGAGGAGAGGGACCTGGGGGGGTTGGTCGACAGCGACTGACCATGAGCCAGCAGTGTGCCCAGGGGGCCAAGAAGGCCAAGGGCATCCTGGCTTGGATCAGAAATGGTGTGACCAGCAGGGCCAGGGAGGTGATTCTCCCTCTGGACTCAGCACTGGTGAGGCTGCTCCTTGAATCCTGTGTTCAGTTGTGGGTCCCTCAGCACAAGAAGGATGTTGAGGCTCTGGAGCGAGTCCAGAGAAGAGCAACGAGGCTGGTGAAGGGGCTGGAGAACAGGCCCTATGAGGAGCGGCTGAGAGAGCTGGGGGGGTTTCTCCTGGAGAAGAGGAGGCTGAGGGGAGACCTCATTGCTCTCTACAAGTACCTGAGAGGAGGTTGTGGAGAGGAGGGAGCTGGGCTCTTCTCCCAAGGGACAGGGGACAGGACGAGAGGGAATGGCCTTAAGCTCCACCAGGGGAGATTTAGGCTGGAGATTAGGAGGAATTTTTTCACGGAAAGGGTCATTGGGCATTGGAATAGGCTGCCCAGGGAGGGGGTTGATTTACCTTCCCTGGAGGGGTTTAAGGCACAGGTAGATGAGGTCTTGAGGGACATGGGTTAGTGTTTGATAGGAATGGTTGGACTCGATGATCCGATGGGTCTCTTCCAACCTGGTTGTTCTATGATTCTATGATTCAATTCGGCCACACGGTTGCTATAAAACCTTCATCCTTCCTGCTGCCCAGACCTCACCGGAGCTGTTTTTTTCCCCCAATGCTTTGGGTTTTGTTTCCTGCTGCAGATATTGACGCGAGGCCGTGGGATTTCCAGGCTGAGGAATGCACCCTGAGAGCCAACATCGAGGCCTTCAACAGCCGTCGCTACGACAAAGCGCAGGACTCGGAGTTCGCGCCGGTGGACAACTGCCTGCAGAGTGTGCTGGGGCAGCGGCTCGAGCTCCCCGAGGATTTCCACTGCTCCTACGAGCTCTGGCTGGAGCGCGAGGTGTTCTCCCAGCCCATTCGCTGGGAGGAGCTGCTGCAGTGCCCGTGAGAGCGAGGCCTCCTCCTCTGCCTCCGTCCCGCTCTGGCTGCTGTGGGACGAGGGACGGATTTTTCTTGGACCTGAGGGTTCGTAAGCACAGCTGGAAAAGCATCAGAGTCTTCCCAAAGAGACCAGAC
Organism: Coccyzus lansbergi; assembly: GCA_033558105.1. Classification (NCBI taxonomy): domain Eukaryota; kingdom Metazoa; phylum Chordata; class Aves; order Cuculiformes; family Coccyzidae; genus Coccyzus; species Coccyzus lansbergi. The sequence goes on along the minus strand of JAUMJK010000189.1, from coordinate 12,118 downwards.
CTCGTCATGTCTCCCCAGATGCCCCTGAGTGTGTTTTTCTGGTGGTCACCCCTTCCCCACGACTCCTTGAAGGCCACGCGGTGCCAGCAGAGCCGCACGGAGGCCCCGGAGCAGGCCCCAGGAGGCCCCGGAGCAGGCCCCAGCGGCTCCAGGAGGATCGAGCGTGTCTGGTTGGTACCGCAGATCGACACCAGCATCCTCAGGGCTGTCTCCGGTCTCGGTTCACAACTGACACGGATCACAATCCTTTCCCTTTCCGCCTCTCCGCTTCCCTCTACCTCTCCCTTCGCTCACCCCTGGCACGAGAGCAGAGTGGTCGAACCCCCTCTGCGGTGTCGGAGCTCAGGAGGAGGCGGGTGTGAAGTTTCTCTCCACCTGATTGATTTTGAAGGATAATTACTGCGATGGTTGATGTGCAGGTAGCTCCCTTCCCTGCTCTTTAACCCTTCTCGCCCTGGAGGAGACAGAAACCAGCACTTTAAATAACTTAATATTTACTCGGATGTTTCCTTCTCTGGAGGAGTATTTATGCTGAGGGTTCGAGCAGGGAGAGGAGCTGCTCCGGGTGACGAGTTCCTTAGGTTGCACCGTTACTGATTTCTTGAGTGATAAACCCACAGGTGTTTGTTGTGACAGGATTTGTGCTCATTGCTGTGGAATTAAAATGAGAATGTTTCCTTATTGTGGTTTGTAAGAGGCATTTTTCAGGGAAATCGCATTAGCGAGCGAGCTCACGGTTTTAAATCTCCTTTTGTTCGAAAGAAACCCGAGTAAGTTTCGAAGCGCATGTGTTCACCTCGGCTCTTCTCCATCCTGCATCTTAATTTCAATTCTTTTGCTGTTTAAAGGGACAAAATCACCCTCCACAAAGCAACACAAAGCTCAGATCCTGCCACCTCCTCTTTCTCTCTGCTGAGGAAAAGGCTCGTCTGAGCTGCTCCTCTCTCAGCTAAAAACTGTTCCCGTTGTCCTATCCCTGCACTCTCTGCTCAGGAGCCGCTTTCCAGCTTGACCATTGGTTCCCCCTTCACGTGGAGCACTCGGAATTCAGCCTTAATCTTAACCTGACCCGAACCTTTCCCACACAGAGTTGTTCTGCAGACGCTGAGAGCCGCAGAGTTGTTCCTTTCCACTCAGCACTTCTGCACTTCTTAAGCTGAACTAGAGGATATTGAGATGAAATCTTGGGGAGAAATGTTCTCTTGGGGAGGGTTTGGAGGCCGTGGAACAGGCTGAGCAGAGCAGGGGTGGCTGCTCCATCCCTGGAGGGGTTCAAGGGCAGGTGGGATGGGGTTTGGAGCCCCTGATCCAGTGGGAGGTGGAACTGGATGGGCTTGGAGGCCCCTTCCAGCCCAAACTGCTCTATGATTCTACTTGACCTTCTTTTTCAGGTTAGTAAGGATTCTCAACACAGGTGATTACAGAAGAGGCTCTGTTCACCACAAATTTTTTGCTCTCCAAAGGGATTGGAACAGGCTGGATCCAGGGCTGAGACCAGTGGGATGAGGGTTAACGAGGCCAAAGGGCGGATCCTGCCCTTGGGGCACAAGAACCCTGAGCAGCTCCAGCCTCGGAGGAGTCTGGCTGGAAAGTGGCTGCAGGAGAAGGAGCTGGGGGGGTTGGGTGAAGAGGAGGCAGCAGGAGGAGTCCAGGTGGCCAAGAAGGCCAAGGGCATCTTGGCTTGGATGAGAGCCGGTGTGGCCAGCAGGGCCAGGGAGGTTCTTCTCCCTCTGGGGAGACCCAACCTCCAATCCTGGGCTCAGGGCTGGCTCCTTCACTCCAAGAAAGACCTTGAGGGGCTGGAGCGAGTGCAGAGAAGAGCAAGGAAGGTGGGGAAGGGTCTGGAGAAGAAGGCTGAGGGCCCTGGGGGGGTTTCTCGTGGAGAAGAGGAGGCTGAGGGGAGACCTCATTGCTCTCTGCAACTCCCTGAGAGGAGGTTGTGGAGAGGAGGGAGCTCTGGGCTCTTCCCCCAAGGGACAGGACGAGAGGGAATGGCCTCAAGCTCCACCAGGGGAGGCTCAGGATGGACATATGGAAAAAGTAGTTCAAAGAAAGGGTCACTAGGCACTGGAACTGGGAGGAGGTTGAGAAGAACCTCCCTGGCCCTGCTGGCCACACCAGCTCTCATCCAAGCCAAGATGCCCTTGGCCTTCTTGGCCACCTGGACTCCTCCTGCTGCCTCCTCTTCACCCAACCCCCCCAGCTCCTTCTCCTGCAGCCACTTTCCAGCCAGACTCCTCCTGGGCTGGAGCTGCTCAGGGTTCTTGTCCCTGAGGCGGAAGCCTCCTCACCCCAGACAGGCTTTTCCCGCCCTTTCCCTTTTCCCGCCGCGACCGTTGCAGGCGCAGGCTCCGCCCCTCCTCGCGCTGAGCGGCTGGGGGCGTGGCCTCAGCCACAAGCCCCGCCCCACGTGCTTGACGGGAAGCGGCTGCCATGGCAACGGGACGCGGAAGGGAAGGGCGGGAGGCGCTGAGGGACCCGGGATGGGGGGGGAGGAGGGGAGGGGAGGGAGTCCCACCTCATCCTTGGAGGGAGGGAGGCTGCCCAGGGAGAGGGGTGAGTCCCCTTCCCTGGAGGGTTTAAGGGACGGGTGGACGAGGTGCTGAGGGACATGGGTTAGTGATTGATGGGAATGGTTGGACTCCATGATCCGGTGGGTCTCTTCCAACCCGGTTGTTCTGTGATTCTGTGAGGGTTGATGGGCTGGGAGGAGGGCATAGGGTCCCATTTCATCCTTGGAGGGATGGGGTGGGGTGGGAGGAAGGGATGAATCATAGAATCATAGAATCACCAGGTTGGAAGAGACCCATCGGATCATCCAGTCCAACCATTCCTATCAAACACTAAATCATGTCCCTCAGCACCTCATCCACCCGTCCCTTAAACACCTCCAGGGAAGGGGAATCAACCCCCTCCCTGGGCAGCCTATTCCAATGCCCAATGACCCTTTCCATGAAAAACTTCCTCCTAATCTCCAGCCTAAATCTCCCCTGGTGGAGCTTGAGGCCATTCCCTCTCGTCCTGTCCCCTGTCCCTTGGGAGAAGAGCCCAGCTCCCTCCTCTCCACAACCTCCTTTCAGGTAGTTGTAGAGAGTAATGAGGTCTCCTCTCAGCCTCCTCTTCTCCAGGATAAACCCCCCCAGCTCTCTCAGCCGCTCCTCATAGGGCCTGTTCTCCAGCCCCTTCACCAGCTTCGTGGCTCTTCTCTGGACTCTCTCCAGAGCCTCAACATCCTTCTTGTGCTGAGGGGCCCACAACTGAACACAGGATTCAAGGAGCGGCCTCACCAGTGCTGAATACAGAGGGAGAATCACCTCCCTGGCCCTGCTGGTCACACCATTTGTGATACAAGAAATATCCAATTTTGTCCTTGGAGGGATGAAGGGAGGGATGAGGTGGAGAGGGAGGAGGGGATGGGGTCCCACCTGTGTCCTTGCAGGCAGGAGTGGGATGAGATTGAGATGAGATCTTGGGGGAAATGTTCTCCTGGGAGGGTTTGGAGGTCCTGGAACAGGTTTCCCAGAGCAGTGGTGGCTTCCCCATCCCTGGAGGGGTTCAAGGGCAGGTTGGATGGGGCTTGGAGCCCCTGATCCAGTGGGAGGTGTCCCTGGGATGGAACAGGATAGACTTTGAGGTCCCTTCCAACCCAAACCATCCTGTGATCCGTTCTATGACACCCGAGCAGCTGTGGGTGTGCGAGGCCGCCCTCTACATCGAGTGGCACCGACGTGTGCAGGAAATAAGACGTTGGAGTTTCAGTTGGTTTCTTGGGGCTGAACATCTGCTGTGCCAACCTTGTGAGCACAGGCCTGGCTCTCAGAGCCAAGTCTGACATCTCAGCTGCAGGAGGAGCTGCAGCTCCGTTCTGATGACAGAACAGTCAATTATGTGATCGTCTCAAACCTATTGGGTTCTGTAAATCCTTGTGTTGTTTCTGCAGCTTAAAATGTTCCTTCTGAGCAGAGACGCTGACCAGGTAAGATCAGGGTTTCGTGGTACTGCTCTGCATCTCTTCCACTGAATCGTTATGGAGTGGTTTGGGCTGGAAGGGACCTCAGATCATCTCCGTGGCCTCCTCTGGACTCGCTCCAACAGATCCATGTCCTTCCTGAGCTGAGGACTCCAGAACTGGACACAGGATCCATGTTGGGTCTCACTGGAGCGGAGCAGAGGGGCAGAATCCCCTCCCTCCCTGCTGGTCCTACAGCTCTGGATGAGGAATCACTGGGTCCTTTATCTTGGCAAGAGACTGTGCTGCTCTTCACCTTCTCCTGCAAAAAGATCCTGGAACCCAAAGTGACAGTGACAGCAGGGGCTGCCCCGTGGTGCCAAGCGGCTCTTGCCTCAAGTGCTCGGAAACATCCATCCCTTAGAGCTCCAGGTAGCGAAGGTATCACCAAAATATCAGTTGGACTCGATGATCCAATGGGTCCCTTCCAACCTGGTTGTTCTATGATTCTATGATTCTAAAAACGATTTTTTAATAGTTGGCTTGAGATGCTAAACACTGAGATCACAAAAAAATCTCTAGTGAATGGAGGAGAAAGCTGCAGGTCTGTGCTGTGACCAGAGACTTCCTGGAGGGTGATGGGGAAGCGAGAACATGAGTGAGTGATGCAAACGTAGAACAAACTGGTCCTGCCAACCACACCTCCTATTCAGCAGAACTCAGACAAACTGGGGAGGGAGCAGGGGACCCACCGTGTTCTGACACCATCCAGAAGGACCTGGACAGGCTGGAGAGGTGGGGCTGAGCAAACCTCATCAAGTTGATAAAGCGTAAGGTGGAAAGAGAGGAGGCTGAGATGAGAGCTCAGGAAGAAACGTTTCGCTGTGAGGGTGGGGAGGGCCTGGCTGCCCAGAGAAGCCAGAGCTGCCCCGGCCCTGGAGGGGCTCAAGGCCAGATGGACGAAGGTTAAATTTTGTGGGACATTCCATCCATCTAGTCGGCCTGTGCGATGGGCATCCCTGTTCAGAGAAGGGAAAATCGTCCTGGCTGCAGCGCAGGGGAGTGGAGCAGAGCCAGACAGCGCAAGGGAGGGGAAGCTCAGTTGCTTTGAGCTTATCAGTCTCATGCAGCTGTCAACTCGGCCCTGCTCGCTCCCCCTAATAATAAATAATCAGGCGTGGCCGCGGTCACACAGCCCAGGCCAGGGAGTGTCTCCCTGCCTGCCTCGCAGTTCCGTGAAATGAAAATATCCCGTGTGCAGGGACAGCTCGGGGAGTTTTCCCTAAGAAGAGTAGATTGGACCTGAGGAAGCATCACACGAGGAGTGGATGCACAGCGTGGTAGAAAAGGCATCGAGATAGCACCTTGTTTGAGTCATAGACTCAAAGAATGTCCCAAGGTGGAAAGGGACCCATGAAGAACATCGAGTCCAGCTCCTGTCCCTGCACAGAACAACCCAAAGTTCACACCGTGGGGCTGAGGGCCTTGGCCAAACACTTCTGGAACTTTGTCAGACTCAGGGCTGTGATGGCTTCCCCGGGAGCTGTTCCAGGGCTCCATCACCCTCAGGGGGAAGAACCTTCTCCCGATGTCCAACCTAACCCTCTCCCAGCATCTTCCTGCCACTCTCTCGCGTCAGAGAGAAGAGCTCAGTGCCTCCTCCTCCTCCCTGTGTGAGGAAGCTGCAGAGCACCAGGAGGTCTCCCCTCAGCCTCCTCTTCTCCAGGCTGAACAGACCTGGTGACTTCAGCTGCTCCTCACACGCTTCTCTAACCCTTTCTCCGCTCCGTGCCCTCCTCTGGATGCTCTCCAGGAGCTCTGGATCCTGTTTATCCTGCAGCGCCCAAGCCACCCCCTCCCTTGTCCTGCTGGCCATGCTGTGCTGGATGCTCTAACTCTGAGGCAGGTTAGATTTTGTGGCTGCAGACCCTGAGAAGAACCCTGCCAGGAACCTGCCTTCTGCTGCACAACCACATCCTTGACCTCCAGCATGAGGGAGATCCACCTTCCCATATAATAGAATCATAGAATCATAGAATAATCCTGGAATCATAGAATAATCCTGGGAAGGGAACAGATTCTTGTCTGTGGCAGTGCCTGTTGTCATAAAACAAGCCTGAGCTGGTGCACTGGGAGGTTCTAAAGCGAAGCTCACATCTCTGAAACCCTTTTTGGAGACGTCTCCCTCCTGCCCATGTTTGCTCAGCAGACAGGGACAACCTGCTGGGCTGACCTGGTCTGCGAGATGTGCCACCCCAGGCACGTGTCTCCTCTCTTCACAAAGCTGTGACCACTCCCTGTGGTCCCTAGAAGTCCCCAGCACCTTCTCACACACAGACAGACCCTCTGGTTGAGGTGTAACCATGCTCCTGCAGAAGAGAAGTCATCATGGGAGCTTGGGGTCTTCATCCAGGCCTCTTATTGTGCTTGGACCCTTCTGTGGCACCTGAAAACAACAAATTGGTGCCTGAGGGTGGTGGCTTTTTCAGGCTAGACCTGTCTGAGGCTGTTGGCCAAAGCCCAGAAGCCGCTCGCAGGGCTGGTAATAAGGCACCAGAGTTCGAGCGGTGCCAGCTGATTGACCCAGGCGCTCGCAGTCCCCGTCTGCCTCCCTGCGCCTCCTTTCCCAGGCAATCCTGCCGCATTACTCACATCTTTTCCTGCTCTGTCCCAGAAGACACCGACCGAGGACGAGGTGAGCGGCTAAACCAGCCTGTAGGTCGTCTCCTGCCCTTTCTGGCGCTGCCTCACAGCGTGTGAGCTCACACATCCAGCTGGGAAACAAACACATTAATGTTTTTCATTCTCAAATTACCAAAATTATCAAATTATCAATTACCAAAACCATTCTCCTCACTTTATCCCTCTGTCATTTTCTCTTCCCACTCCCAGGCTGGACACAGGGGAACCTTCCTGGCTCTGTTGTGTCACCAGAGCTCCCTCTCCCCTCTGCCCATCACTGTTCCTCTCCCATCTTTCCCAGAAGTGGCATCTCCTAACCAGCCCCTGGCATTTTCACGTGTGAGCCAGACTCCTCACCCTTTCGCTGGCCGAACGCACCTTCGTGCTCACGATTAGTCTTTTCGCAACCTTTCTCACACAGGTTTAGGGGTCAGCACGGTCTGGATCTCCACAAGAACCTGGGGAGACGTGTGCTGGTGTTTCCAGCAAGGAGCAAGTTGGTTCATACTGGGAAATGTGGTTTCTCTGGTGGATCTTTCTGGTACATCCTAAGTGTTGATGCTCCTCCTCCCTGGAGAGGTTCAGGCCAGGCTGGATGGGGCTTGGAGCCCCTGATCCAGTGGGAGGTGTCCCTGGGGTTGGAACTGGATGGTCTCTGAGGTCCCTTCCAGCCCAAACCATCTCATGGTTCCATGATCCTGACTTGCTCTCAACCAGAATCCTAAGATCCCATCCCTGGAGGGGTTCAAGGTCAGGCTGGATGGGGCTTGGAGCCCCTGATCCCATGGGGAATATCCCTGCCTGTAGCAGAGGGTGGGACAGGACGCTCCTTAAGGTCAAGAGGCTTTGGTCCTGTGTGCACGTCTCCTCTCCACATTATAAAAAGCACATGGAGAGGGGTGGAAAAATAATAAGCAGGTGCGTCAGCCACCATCCCAGCTCACTCAGCAGGCAGTGACTCAGACATGTCCTGTCCCAATGGGCTTCACCTGCCCATTCCAAACCGATCAGCAACACGTCGCCTGGAAAATGTGCACCTGGATGGGACCCCTGAGATGCCCTGTCATCCATTCCTCTCCCCAGGGCAGGAGCAGCTCCAGCCGCAGTATCCCTGAGCGGTGTTTTGTCTAACCTGCTCTTAAAGCCTCTGACCGTGGAGACTCTAGAGTGTCCCAAAGGTCTTCCAGCATCATCACATCCTCCTGCACTTAGGGCACAACAACCTTGTGCAGCTACAGACTCGAAGTCTGTCTAGAAAGCTGCCTGGAGGAGAAGGAGCTGGGGGGGTTGGTTGAAGAGGAGGCAGCAGGGGCCCAGGTGGCCAAGAAGGCCAAGGGCATCTTGGCTTGGAGCAGATCTGGATCAGTCCCCGGACTCGGCCCTGGGGAGGCTGCTTCTCGAATCCTGTGTTCAGTTGTGGGCCCCTCCCCACAAGAAGGATGTCGAGGCTGTGGAGCAAGTGCAGAGAAGAGCAAGGAAGATGGGGAAGGGTCTGGAGAAGAAGGCTGAGGGCCCTAGGGGTGTTTGTCCTGGAGAAGAGGAGGCTGAGGGGAGACCTCAGTGCTCTCTGCAACTCCTTGAGAGGAGGGTGTGGAGAGGAGGGAGCTCTGGGCTCTTCTCCCAAGGGACAGGATGAGAGGGAATGGCCTCAAGTTCCGCCAGGTGAGGCTCAGGATGGACATCAGGATGAAATATTTCCCAGAAAGGGTCACTGGGCAGTGTCAGAGGCTGCCCAGGGAGGGGGTTGATTCCCCTTAGCAAGTTTGCAGATGACACAAAGCTGTGTGCAAGTGTGGATCTGCTGGAGGGTAGGGAGGCTCTGCAAAGGGACCTAAACAGGCTGGATCCATGGGCTGAGTTCAGTGGGATGAGGTTTAACACGGCCAAATGCCGAGTCCTGCACTTGGGGCACAACAACCCTGAGCAGAGCTCCAGACTGGGAGAAGTCTGGCTGGAAAACTGCCAGGAGGAGAGGGACCTGGGGGGGTTGGTCGACAGCGACTGACCATGAGCCAGCAGTGTGCCCAGGGGGCCAAGAAGGCCAATGGCATCCTGGCTTGGATCAGAAATGGTGTGACCAGCAGGGCCAGGGAGGTGATTCTCCCTCTGTATTCAGCACTGGTGAGGCTGCTCCTTGAATCCTGTGTCCAGTTCTGGGCCCCTCAGCACAAGAAGGATGTTGAGGCTCTGGAGAGAGTCCAGAGAAGAGCAACGAGGCTGGTGAAGGGGCTGGAGAACAGGCCCTATGAGGAGCGGCTGAGAGAGCTGGGGTTGTTTAGCCTGGAGAAGAGGAGGCTGAGGGGAGACCTCATTGCTCTCTACAACTACCTGAGAGGAGGTTGTGGAGAGGAGGGAGCTGGGCTCTTCTCCCAAGGGACAGGGGACAGGACGAGAGGGAATGGCCTCAAGCTCCACCAGGGGAGATTTAGGCTGGAGATTAGGAGGAGGTTTTTCACGCAGAGGGTCATTGGGCATTGGAACAGGCTGCCCAGGAGGGGGTTGATTCCCCTTCCCTGGAGGTGTTTAAGGGACGGGTGGATGAGGTCTTGAGGGACTTGGTTTAGTGTTAGATAGGAATGGTTGGACTAGAAGATCCGATGGGTCCCTTCCAACCTGGTTGTTCTGTGATTCTGTGATTCTGTGATTCCCTTCCCTGGAGGGTTTAAGGGACAGGTGGACGAGGTGCTGAGGGACATGGGTTAGTGATTGATGGGTATGGTTGGACTCCATTAACTGGTGGGTCTCTTCCAACCTGGTTGTTCTATGATTCTATGATCTTCTGTGATGGGATCTTCTCAGAGGCTCTTCAAAATCTGCCTTCCTGTGACAAAACAGGAGGTGACCTTCCGCCTGCAGAGCCTGTGGGTTGAACCAGGCCTGTTGGGTGGCACAGACAGAGCTCCTGGTGCTCGAGGCCTGGATCCAGAGCTGTTGATTAGCACACTGGGTCCCCACCACGTCTACAGCCACATCAGCTGCCACCACACCTGCCAACGTGGGCAAGGTGCTCCCTTCATGGAGCAGTGAGACCCAGAGGAAAAAACACCATCCTGACTCTACCAGAGAACATACATTCACCTCCACCACTGCCCTAAATCACCCCTTGGCCTGGATCGTGGAATCACAGAATGGTTTGGGTGGGAAGAGACCTCAAAATCCATCCAGTCCCACGCCTGCCATGGGTAGGGACACCTCCCATGGGATCAGGGTCTCCAAGCCCCATCCAGCCTGGTCTAGAACCCCTCCAGGGATGGGGCAGCCACAGTTTCTCTGGGAAAGCTGTTCCAGGGCCTCCAAACCCTCACAAGAAAACATTTCTCCCTAAAATCTCATCTCAATCTCTCTTCTTGCAGATCAAAAACTTTCCCCTCGCCCTGTCCCTGCTCTCCCTGATCCAGAACCCCTCCCCAGCTTTCCTGGAGCCTCTTTCCATGCTGGAAGCTGCTTTAAGGTTTCCCCACAGCCTTCTCTTCTCCAGGCTCAACAACTCCAACTCTCTCAGCCTGTCCTCAGAGCAGAGGTTCTCCAGCCCTCACATCATCTCCGTGGCCTCCTCAGGACCCACCACAACAGGGATCCTCGTTCCATAACCCTTGTCAGGTCAATGACAGAAAACCTGAGCATCCCAAACCTTGGACCGACTGACTCTATGGGCTAAGACGATGCTCATGGGAAGCGGAAGCGCCACTTCCCCCACAACACACTGTGAGAGTGTTTACGTCATGGAAAAGATGCTGAAGAAAGGTGGGAGAGCTGAGGAAGAGACAATGGTGGCTGAGGGGCTCCTCTGGGCACCTCAGGGCACTTCCAGGGTCAGGATGGACCCGGATCAGTTGCAGCGAGTCCAAAGGAGGTATTGTTTTGCAAGAGGGAAGATTTATATTGGACAATAGGAGAAATTTCTTCCCCATGAGGGTTTGGAGGCCCTGGAACAGGTTGCCCAGAGCAGGGGTGGCTGTTCCATCCCTGGAGGGGTTCAAGGGCAGGCTGAATGGGGCTTGGAGCCCCTGATCCAATGGGAGGTGTGCCTACCCATGGCAGGGGTGGGACTGGGTGGGCTTCCCTTCCAGCCCAAACCATCCCATGTTTCTGTGATGATCAGCTCAGCAATCCTGTTTCTCCCACCACAAAGCACCAATCATAGAATCATAGAATCACCAGCTTGGAAGAGACCCACCGGATCATGGAGTCCAACCATTCCCATCAATCACTAACCCATGTCCCTCAGCACCTCGTCCACCCGTCCCTTAAACCCTCCAGGGAAGGTGAGTCAACCCCCTCCCTGGGCAGCCTCTGCCAGTGCCCAATGACCCTTTCTGGGAAAAATTTTTTCCTAATGTCCAGCCTGAACCTCCCGTGACGGAGCTTGAGGCTGATACAGGGATGCGTCTGCACATTCCAATGAATGGTGGTCTTTGATTTAAACAAATCAATACTGTGAAAAAGAAATACATCAGATTCCAGCCTTGGAACAGCCAATACCCTGTGTCCCTCTTCTTCCAAAGAAAACCCATATTGGTCACATGTACGTTTCTTAATCAGACATTTATGGGAAAGCAGGCACTTGCTTCACTCTTTGCTCTAGTGGAGAACAGATAATGAACTGGTAAACCTAAAACATTCTTTCCATCGGCTAGAAAATCTGAGCTGGAAAATCAGAATTAAGTTAGATTTATAAGTAAGGATTTTTGTTGCTGTTTTTTAAAATAATAATAAAAAATAAAATCAGTGAGAAGTCTGTAATGTGTTTATAGCCTGGGTCAGCTCAGCTTTGCAGAGCCTGATGACACTTCTCAGTGAAAGCCAATCCCAACTTCCAGAGATGCTATAAAATACATATTTGGGCAAGAACACTGGCCAAGGTTTAAACTGTTTTGGTGGGGTTTTTTAATAGAATCTCCGACCTTCCCAAAATGGCGCCTCCCCCGCGACCTCCCGAAGATGGCGCCCAGCGCCATGGCCCCCTCCCGAGCCCGCGCACTCATGCGCTCCCAGAAGGCTGAGTGGCCACGACCTCTCCAAGATGGCGCCGGGCAGCGCGGCCCTCGCCCTCACCAAAATGGCGCTGGCGATTTTTCCCGCCGCCCCATCTCCATTGCGCCCACACGGGCCAGATCCGCCCAGACCCTCCCAAGATGGCGCCCGCGCCCTCCCCTACCACACTATTGCGCCTCTGCAGGGTTAGTCTCCCTGCGCCCTTCACGCGGCCGCGCGCGGCCCACACTCCCTCCAATTAGACACGCTTTAGTGCTTGATAGGAACGGTTGGACTCGATGACCCGATGGGTCTCTTCCAACCTGGTGATTCTACGATTCTAAGATGTCACCGCTTCTCCCGAGCCCGCCGCGACCTCCCCAAGATGGCGCCAGGCAGCGCTGTCCTCGCCCTCTCCAAGATGGCGTCCCTCCCCCCCCCCCCATCCCCATGGCGCCCACGCAGGGCAGATCCGCTCCGACCTCCCCAAGATGGTGCCTGCTCCTCTCTGCC